>ML110543.1:0-30868 GCA_003697995.1 Taxidea taxus jeffersonii
TGTCATCCTTGGACATCTCTTAAATACCCTGGAATTCCCTTTACCTCTCTCTGTGCTGGCTATCCTGTTTCCTGTACTATGATTTCCTCCTTTTTGGTTTACTCATTCATTATAATACTGTGTGTGTTTTCCCATGCTTTCTGAGAGGGGACATGGGTCATGTATTTTTTTGAAACTTTGAAGATCTGAGTATGTCTTCATGTGGTGCCTTATACTTGGCTAATAAACTTGGCATAAAAATACCAACGGTATGGGGTTCAGAGAGCATCTAGTTTGTTGAACACATCCACACCAGGATGATGACATAACCCAACTCCACAGGGACATAAGCTCCTATGCTCTGGATCCTCTCAGACCTTGCCCTATGTATATCTTCATCTAGTTCATCTGTATCCATTATCATATCCTTTAATAAACTGATAAATGTAAGTATTTCTCTGAGTTCTATAAACCACTCTAGCAAATTAATCAAACCTGAGGAAGGGATCATGGGAACCTGATTTGTAGCCATGCTGGAAAGAAGTTGTGGGTAACCTGGGGACCAACTTACTATCGGTATCCAAAGTGGGGTGGCAGCAGTCTTGTGGGACTGAGCCTTTAACTTGTGGTATCTGACTTTATATTCAGGTAGATAGTGTTAGAGCTGAATTGAATTGTAGGACCCCTTCAGATGGTTTCAGGAAGAACTGCATGGTATTGGGGGAAACTTCCACATGTTTGGTGACAGAAGGAAAGTGTCTGTGTGAATAGTAAAAGAGACTCACAGGAGAAACATACAAGGTAGACTGAACAAAGGTTTGTTGCTATTTTTTTTTCTAATTTAAGTTCTGAAATAGGATAATGTTCCTTAGTATAGGTGCTAATCACTCAAAAGATCATTTCATCAATGTAATAAAGGCCATACATGACAAACCCACAGCTAACATCATACTAAGCAGTGAAAAGCTAAAAGCTTTCCCTCTAAGATCAGGAACAAGAAAGGATGTCTCCTCTCACCACTTTTATCAACATAGTGCTGGAACTCCTAGCTGCAGCAATCAGACAAAAAGAAGAAAGAAAAGGCATCTAAATTGATAAGGAAGAAGTAAAACTGTCCTTACTTATAGATTACATGACCCTATATATAAAAAACCCAAAGACTCCCCCCCAAAAACTATCAGAATAAATGAATTCAATAAAGTTGTAGGATGCAAAATTAACAGAAATTTGTATCATTTCTCTATACCAATAAATACTAGAAGAGAAATTTAAAAATGATCTTGTTGACATTTGTATCAAAAAGAATAAAACACATAGGAATACATTTAATCAAGGAGGTGAAAGACTATATTCAAGAACTTTAAGACATTGATTAAAGAAACTGAGGATGACACAAATAAAATATATACCATGGCCCATGGATTGGAAAAATTAATATTGTTAAAATGTCCATAATACCCAAAGCAATCTATAGATTTGGTGCAATCCCTATCAAAATACCAATAGCATTTTTCACAGAACTAGAACAAAATAATCCTAAAATTTGTATGAAGCCACAGAAGACCCCAAATAGCCTAGGCAATCTTGAGAAAGAAAAACAAAGCTGACAGTACCAGAATATCAGATTTCCAATTATACGACAGAGCTAGAGTCATCAAAGCAGTATGGTACTGACACAAAAATAGACACACAGATCAACACAACAAATAGAGGACCAAGAAATAAACCCATGATTATATGGTCAATTAATCTACAACAAACAAAGCAAGAATACATAAGGAGGAAAAGTCAGTCTCCTCAATAAATGGCGGGGGAAAAGTCAGTCTCCTCAATAAATGGCAGGGGAAATCTGGACAGCTACATGCAAAAGAATGAAACTGGACCACTTTCTTAAAGCACATGCAAAAATAAACTCAAAATGGATCAAAGATCTAAATGTAAGATCTGAGACCATAAAAATCCTAAAAGAAAACATATGCAGTAAACTCTCAGACACTGGTCTTAGCAACATATTTATGGATATGTCTCCTTGGGCACTGACAACAAAAGCAAAAATAAACAAGTGGGACTACATCAAAATAAAAACCTTTTGCACAGTGAAGGAAACCATTAACAAAATGAAAAGGCACCTTACTGAATGGGAGATAATATTTGCAAACCATCTGTTCAATAAGGGGATAATACCCAAAGCATATAAATAACTCATAGAACTCAACACCAAAAAAGTAAATAATCCAATTAAAAAATGGGCAGAGGAACTGAATAGACATTTTTCCAAAGAAGCATACAGATGGCCAACAGACACATGAAAAGGTGCTCAACATCACTCATCCTGAGAGAAATATAAATCAAAACCACAATGAGATATCACTTCACACCTGTCAGAATGGCTAGTATCAAAAAGACCAGAAATAACAAGTGTTGGCAAAGTTGTGGAGAAAAGGGAACCCTAATGCACTGTTGGTAGGAATGCACACTGATGCAGCCACTACAGAAAACAGTGTGGAGGCTCCTCCAAAACTTATAGAAATTTCATACAATCCAGCAATTCTACTTCTGGGTATATATCTAAAGAAAACAAAAACACTAATTCAGAAAGATATATGCACCCCTATGTTTACGGCAGCACTACTGACAGTGGCCAATATATAGAAGCAACCTCAGTTTCCAATGATAGATGAACAAATAAAACAGATATGGGAATACATACAATGGAATGTTAGTCATAAAAAAAAAATGAAATTTTGCCAGCATGAATAGACCTAGAGCTAAGTGAAATAAGTCAGAGAAAGAAAAATATCACGATTTCACTCATATGTGGAATCTAAAGAACAAAACAAATAGACTAAATAATAAACAAACTCATACTTACAGAGAACAAACTGGCCAGAGGAAAGGGGAGGTTAGGATGGGCAAAATAGGTGAAGGGGATTGAGAGGTACAAACTTCCATTTATAAAATGAGTAAGTCATGGGGATGTAAAGCACAGCATATATATATACATATATATATGCGTGTGTGTGTATATATGGCAAATATAGTCAAGAATATTGTAATAAACTTTTGTGGTGACAGATGATAACTGCACTTAGCGTGTTGATCATGTTGTAATATATATAAATGTCAGATCATTGTGTTATACAACTGTAACTAATATAGATCTTCTTAAAAATCTTTCCAATTCTGGGGCACCTGGGAGGCTCAGTAGGTTAAGCCTCTGCCTTTGGCTCAGGTCATGATCTCAGGGTCCTGGGATCGAGCCCCCCATCAGGCTCTCTGCTCAGCAGGGAGCCTGCTTCTACCCCTCTCTCTCTCTCTCTGCCTGCCTCTCTGTGATCTCTCTCTGTCCAATAAATAAATAAAATCTTTTTTAAAAAAATCTTTCCAATTTTAAAATGTGTATATTTCAGTTCTGGGAAATGTATTATTTATTTGATAATTTCTTCCCCTCCATGTATTTCTTTTTTCTGGAACACCTCTTTTTTTTTTTTTTTTTAAAGATTTTATTCATTTATTTGTTAGAGAGAGAAAGCAAGCACAGGCAGACAGAGAGGCAGGCAGAGGCAGAGGGAGAAGCAGGCTCCCTGCCGAGCAAGGAGCCCGATGTGGGACTCGATCCCAGGACGCTGGGATCATGACCTGAGCCGAAGGCAGCTGCTTAACCAACTGAGCCACCCAGGCGTCCCTCTGGAACACCTCTTAACTGGTTATTAGGCTTCCTTCATGAACTGTACTTACTTTCCTATTTTCTTTTTCCTTGTTTTTTTGGTATGATTTTTTGTGAGAAATGGCTGCAACTTTACCTTCCACTTTTTTACTAAATTTATTGGTTATTTTTGTTTTCTGGTTTTCTTTTTCATTATAGTCCATTTTTTTCTTTTTCTCTCCTTTTGTATTAAGTATCCAGTCCTTTATACATATTAATTATATCTTTAAGAATAGTATTCTTAGGGTCGCCTGGGTGGCTCAATGGGTTAGGCCTCTGCCTTCGGATCAAGCCCCACATCAGGCTCTCTGCTCAGCAGGGAGCCTGCTTCACCCTCTCTCTCTCTCTCTCTGCCTGCCTCTCTGACTACTTGTGATCTCTGTCAGTCAAATAAATAAAATCTTAAAAAAAAAAAAAAAAAAGAGGGACGCCTGGGTGGCTCAGTTGGTTAAGCAGCTGCCTTCAGCTCAGGTCGTGATCCCAGCATCCTGGGATCAAGTCCCACATCGGGCTCCTTGCTCGGCAGGGAGCCTGCTTCTCCCTCTGCCTGCCACTCTGTCTGCTTGTGCTCGCTCTCTCTCTCTCTCTAACAAATACATAAATAAAAATCTAAAAAAAAAAAAAAAAAAAGAATAGTATTCTTAGGACTCTTTTGTCATTTTTTTATTTCTTTTTCCGTAGGTTTCAAATATTTGATGATTTTCAACAATCCATTTACACTTAAAAGTGAGGCATTAACATGCTGAATGGAGTTCAGTGTGCAGTGGGTGAAGTTTGTTAAGCAACAGGCCTCATTGTAGAGGAGTAGGCAGCCATTTCACTTCCAGTACACTTTGGTCTTTTCAGCTGGTCAGTTTCTTCAAGAAGCAATTCCAGTCTCCTATTGGAGATCATAAACCTGGCCACCAGATTTTTACTTCATCTCCATTATTAGTACAGTATTTCACCCCACTCTTACTGTGTCTGCTGTTCCAGAATCCAGAACTTCTCTGGTTCAGCCTCTCTAGACAGCAAGCTTCCATCCAACCTTCTGTCAGAGGAAGTGAGGGTAACTATGTGGCCATGTAGAATAAGGAAGAGGATCTGGGGATCGGTCAATTGTCCCTTATAAATGGCTCAAACAATCTTATTTTCAGTTCCACCTCATACCTGCTGATATGCCTAATGCATCTAATTCCTGTGTCTTTCAGAAATTAAATACAGGAGTTTTAAACAGAAAGTCATTTGTTTCCTGTTGGCATTCCTTACTATAGACACATTTTTACTTTCTTCACTTTCCAACTTTCAAAATTATGTTAATAGCTCTCATTTACAGTAGTCTTCTTTCCCATTCCTTTAATCCTTGCGTGCTAATATCTTTTTCTTATGTATTGTAATTATAGAGGGGTTTCAAGGGAGATCAAATGGAGATTAAGTCACATATGCAAATCATCACCTTCAGTGAGGAGTCTAATCTACCATGTACCCCACCATCCAGCTTAAGAAATAAAACATTATACATACAATTGAAGTCACCTTTATGCTTATGATTAGCCCTTTAGATTTTTTCTATGAGTAAAAAATAATAAAAAAAAAAATTTCTAGGTATACAATCATCTTTTTCAAACACTGATTTTTGTTATTCTAATATTAATTAGAAAAAAATTTAAAAGGGGCACCTGGGTGGCACAGTGAGTTGAGCATCCAGCTCTTGGTTCAGCTCAGTTCGTGATCTCAGGGTCATGAGTCCAGCATTGAACTCCATACTCAGTGCAGAATCTGCTTGAGACTTTTTCTCCCTCTCCCACTTGTGCTCTCTCTAAAAAAGTTTTTTGTTTAAGATATTATTTATTTATCTGACAGAGAGAAATCACAAGTAGGCAGAGAGGCAGGCAGAGAGAGAGAGAGGGAGGAAGGCTCCCTGCTGAGCAGAGATCCCGATGCGGGACTCGATCCCAGGACCCTGAGACCATGACCCGAGCCGAAGGCAGCGGCCCAACCCACTGAACCACCCAGGCATCCCTCTAAAAAAGTTTAAAGAACAAAAAGGAAGGAAGGAAGGAAATATAAAACTACTACTTCGAAGGGACACATGCACCTAATGTTTATAGAAGCATTATCTACAATAGCCAAATTATGGAAGCAGCCCAAGTGTCCCTAGACTGATGAATGGATAAAAAAGATGTGGTGTACACACACATTCACGTGCACATGTGCACACACACTGGAATATTACTCAGCCATCAAAAAAGAATGATGCCATTTGCAACAACATGGATAGAGCTAGAGAGTATTATGCTAAGTGAAATAAGTGAATCAGGGAAAGACAAAGACCATATGACTTCACTCATATGTGGAATTTAAGAAACAAATGAGCAAAGGAGAAAAAAAAGAGAGAAAGGCAAACCAAGAGACAAGACTTTTTTTTTTTTTTTTAAGATTTTATTTATTTATTTGACAGAGACACAGCAAGAGAGGGAACACAAGCAGGGAGAGTGGTAGAAGGAAAAGGAGGCTTCACGCTGAGCAGGGGTTCCATCCCAGGACTCTGGGATCATGACCCGAGGAGAAGGAAGATGCTTAACAACTGAGCCACCCAGGTGCCCTAAAAGACAGACTCTTAACTACAGAGAACAAACTTGTGCAAAAAGTTAACAAGTAACTTTGATATGGTTTACTAAAAGGTAAGCATAAAATGGCATGGAATTAAGAGATGAGAAAATCTTTAGTTGGGCAGCAGAAGAAGGTAAGGCAAATTTATAGCAGCAAATAGAATCTTTTTAAGGATGAGGAAACCAAAACCCAAGAAAACTACAGTGCTGCTCAAGATCACAAGGCTAGAGATCACAAAAAGAAGATCTAACTCCCAGTTCTGTGCTCTTTCCTTTACACCTTACTATCAGTACTTTACAGCAACCCCCAAAGACTAACAGAACAGGGTTTAGAGAGTTACAAAATAAAATGTGGGTGTTATTCATCCTACCCCATGTCCCTTTAATATAGAAAAATCAAGGACTATACAAAATTGTGAAAGTTAGCCATGTATCATGTAGTTCCAACAACTCATGAGTTGATTGACCCATAAAAAGAATGCATCCTACAAGTGTTGGTTAAACATATTTCACCCAAGATTTAAACACCCCAGTCCAATCAATGTGACTTAGAGATAAACAGAACTATTAAATGATATGTATGTGTGTGTGTAATACATTTTTTTAAAGTGTTAAGAAAGGGTCTGCAGTAAATCTTTAAAATAGCAAGGTCCAAAAACAAGAATCTGCCAGCCATTATTCAGCACTTTCCAAAGAAGTGAGACCCTGAATCCATAGATCTAAGTATTAAAGTCAATATAGAGAGACATTCTTTTAAGGGCAGGGATGGTCTTTAGGCTTTTCCACATCTCTCAAGACTATCCAGTTACATATGGCTACCAAGCAACCGTCCCATGACTAATTTGCACCATCCTTCCATCTCCCCAGCACATGTTGAGCCCACAACCCTGACTTCGGAACATTAAGTTGTTTAATCCTTCCCTCCACTATTATAAATTAGTAAACTGGCATTCTGAGTCCATGTCAGTTTTTGGCTGGTTAAAATGAAATTACCCTAAGAATCTGCTCCGTTCTGAGAGCATTGAAAACTTAAGACCATACTCTAAACCAGTAATTGAAAAAGTGATTCAGGTCACAGATGGATTTGATTTGGCTTGCACAGGAAGAGAAAAAGGAGAAAGAAGAAAAAAAAGAGGAGAATGAGGTGGGAGAGGAGGAGGAGGAAAGGTGGATGAAGGGAAGACACTCTAAAAAATCTGGATATTTCACATTAAAATGCATCTTCCCAGCTTCTCTTGAAAACTCTGAGGCTCTGGCAGTCCGGGGGCTGCATTGCCACAGAGTAAAGCTGGCCAGCATTAAGCAGCCACAGCCCCCTTTACAGGGGACATTTGCTTTCTAATTCATCGTAGACCAACCACTCCTTTCTATTTCCCTGATACTGAGGCCAAATGTCAATTGTCATTTGTCATTCTGCTTGCAATGTTGTCTTCCTTATAAACGCCAAAGAATAAAGAATAGCCACAGCTGGTGGATAAGGGCAGATTTTATAAAAAGTACCATCCACTCTTCACATTAATTCAGCAAAACAAATCTAGAATCAAAGAAATCAATTTACCTTAATCTGAGTCTGTTCGATTGACTTTTCCCAGATCTGCTGATCATATGCTCCAATCTGAAACAGGGAGCAGGCTATTAAATGATGCAAAGAAAAATCCTTCCATTGAGGTCAAATCTCACACAAGTCATGAAACTATTAAGTATCAATAGGCTATCTGGAAATGATTATGCTTCTCCGAGGTTAGAATAAATTATTGTTTCCAAGGACTGTTTCCTTCAAAATTCTAAAGCGGCTGGATCTAAAGGTAAGTTAAAAAGCGATGTCCAAAATATTTCAAATTATTACCTTACAAGATATTTCCACTTCGTAAGGAAAACATCAGTAGGAAAACTAGAGAGGAATAAAAGGTAACAGGCAGCTCAATAAGACTGTTGACAGTATCAATCTGAGCTGTGAAGATAAAAGTTTCAGGTCTTAAAAAAACCAGCAGTTTGATCAGAAGCGAACTTTCAAAGCCTTGCTGTAGCACAGCACTGTGATACGGTCTGGAGGAGGGAGGGGACTAGAAAATCTTATTCGGGGACGTGGAACTGAGTTTAAAAGACCTAATGACCTTGTTCATCAGTTCTTCCATCTAAGTTGAAAGATAGCATGTAGGAATTCCTGGCACTACCAAGCCTAGGAGAAACTAACGGGATATTCTTTGCGGGAGCTTTTAGAAGGAACGATGCTTTTCAAAACAAAAACAAAAACGATTGATATTACCTTCTTTTGGTACCACGATATAGCATCTCTCTCATTTGAGGCCATCTGTGTCTCCAGGCAGGGAATGGGATTTCACTGAAAATGAAGGAAAACCAGTCGGTGAGTCCGGTTGCTGAAAGGTGCTCTCCCAGTTTGGGGAGAACGCCAAAATCGCTTCTCTCAGCCTCTCCATGAGCTGCTGACTGTCTCTCTCCGGCTGTTTGCCAGGAAAAAAAAAGACAAAAACAGGAGCAAACCAAAAACCTCTGGCGCAGTGGCGCCCCGAGAAGCCTCTCTGCGATATTTGGTGCGAGTGTGTTGAGGGTTGCAGGGCAGGGGAAGGGGTGCTGGCTGGAGCTGAGCTGCACCCCCCACTCCTCCGCTCGCCGGCGTCCGGCTCTCACCTGGTGCCCGCTGCCCCGCAGTCCGGCGGCCGGGACCTTCCTCCTCAGTGGCCTCGGCCCCGCCATGAGGCCGGGGGCGAGACGGCGGGCCCCGCAGGCAGCATCTTCCCCCCGAGGCGGAGACGCCGGCGCGGCCGTTACCATGGAGACCGCGGAGGCCGCCCGGGCCTCGGAGGCAGCCGGCCGTCCAGCGCCCAGAGGGGGGCTCTGTTGCCGCAGACCCGGCGCCCTCCAAGCCCGACCTACAGGGTCACAGACGGACCCTCCCCCGCCCCCGCCGAGAAGCGAACAATGAACTGGGAAAGGAGGGGCATAAAAAGTGAAGGAGGCCAGAGTAGGCTACGGCAATGGCCGAAGACTCAAGTGCCCGCTGTTCGGGTGAAGAGCGAAGACCGCCCGGCGCGGGAGGCAGCGGCTAGCGGGCGGCGAGCGTGCGTCCTGCTAGGCCGGGCTGGCCGGCGGGCAGTGACTCAGCCAGCCCAGAGCGGGACGAGGGCCGCGCCGCAGACCACGGTGCAGTCCCGCTGCAGCCCCGCTGCGGCTTCCGTTTTCCGGGTTTTGCCGCTAAAGTGGCTCCGCCCCCGCCCAGGCCTGGCCGCCGAGCCCCCGCCGCGCTCGGGGATGGAGGGGTTGGGAGCCGCTGGAGCGTCTAGGCCAAGGCAGCTGCCTCTAATCAGCCTCCAGGTCACTTCCTCAGAAATGACTTCACCAGCCATTGATCTAAAGGGGTCCGGTCCAGGTGTTCTAATAGCTCCCCGTTCCTTCCTTTGTAACACTTATCTTTGTTTTACAGGTTTCTTTGTACTTCGGTATTTACTATCTGTCTTCCCCAAAGGGCTGTGGGCTCCGTGAGGTCAGAGCCTGGGGCCTGGCACATAGGTTCTCTATCTTGACTAAATAAACAGATGTTCTGAATTTACGCCGTCCTGGGACGAAGGGCGAGGTGGGCTGCAGTTTAGGGATTCGCTTCCTCTCGTTCAGGCTGATTGAGGTCAGGATAATGGAATGGTTGCGCTCTAAAATGATATTTAAGAGTACCTTAGCAAGATTTTAGACTGCTCTCGTCCTCTATACTGCACAGGTTTTGGTTTTTGGTTTTTGGGTTTTTTGGCATTCATGGAACACTGACCCCTGACGGCCATTCCCACTCCACTTGAAGCAGTGTCCATGCTTGCTCAGCATGAAGCATCTGAGTCAGGTAAAGCTAGTAACAGATAAGGATCACACCGACTACCACTTCAGAAAGCCTAAGAAATGTGGTTCTAGGTTTTAAAAACATCATATATTAAATCGGGGTAAGGTGAAGTCCCATTTTACTGAAAGGAAAAAGCCACTAAAAAGTAAAAGTAACTCCCACAGAACTAATTAAAAATTATTTCACCTGGGCTTGAATTTTTTTTTTTATATATTATACACTTATGGTTTTGCTTCCTGACAGCTTTTCCCTTTAATTCTGTTGGGTTTCAGGACAAATGGCCAACTTAAAATGGATAAATGACAAATGAAAAGGTCATCACTGTGTATCCATATATTTGCTTTAAGACAAATTACAAACATTTTACTTCATTGCTTAGTGCACAGAGACTTTGGGGGGGTGGGATTCATGGAAGAACCGAAATCAGTAAGTTGCATTTTGGAACAGTAGGAAGTAGCAAATCATCTTCCAGGTGACCCTTTTTGCCAAGTTCTCAGTGCTTTCTAAGGCTGCCTCTGAGCACTGCATGGGCTTTGAACAAAGAACTGCATTCAGATCCCTGCTTCAATTAAAGAACTGTGTGATCTTAGGCAATTTATTCCACCCAACAAGCCTATTTTCTCACCTGTATTTATTGTTCTCTTCGTACTAAATACTAAAGGCTGTGAAGATTAAATGAGATACCCTCCTAGAAAGTACCTGGCCCTTGGCAGTTCCTCAGAGAATATTAATTCCTTTCCTTCTCGTTTCCTAATCACAACCAAGGTCTATCAGGGTTTACTAAGTATCTCAAAGAGAAGTTTACACAAAAATTCCTGAGGAAAAAAAGTCCATTGCATTGTGTTACTTAATACATCAATGATATCCAAAATGTCTATCACCATCTTCATTAACTAACACTGCTTGCATATACTTTGAAAAATATCAACATCACCAATTAAAAATTTAAGATTGTCCTCTCAAGTAGATATAAGCATCAGAAGGCACAAGTGCCATAAAAACCAAGTGTAGTTTTTCTTCGTCCCCAAAACTAGTTGCATCTCCGTATGATGGAATTTTCCCATTATCCCTTTTCTTTATGGAAGAAAAGTCACAAGATTTTCTAAAAGATTAGGAAATGACAGGGTACACAGAAAGTAGGGGACTAATATTTTAAAAACAGGTTCCAGGTAGCCAGAGTTCACATGCACTATTCATTTTCTCATGAAACATAAGTAAAGGACAAATCAGACTTTTGTTTATTAAAAAAATACTTTACAGGGAAAAAAAAAAAACCTCTATGCATTCCATTGTCCTATTTTACAAAGAAATAGCTTAACAATTTAACACACTTAGACAGCTACAAAAAAGCACTGTGTTAAAAGGATTATTATTCACACAAATTTAGATTTAAGACTATTCATTAAAAACCTTTTTAAAACACTCGTTAATGTCAATAAACAAACTAAGGCCACACAAACGCAAATAGTCCGCCAGGCAAATTATACATTTCATCTATATGCAAAGACCTCTTAGATAAATTAAAGCCACAGGAAAAAAAGTCTTAGCTGCCAATCAAAATGGAGTTTAGTCACAGAAAACACTATTACATGAAAATTTACAACATGTGATAGAAGTAGTACATAAGTATTTCTTTAGAGAATTGAAAAGTGCTATATTAAGAGACAGTGGTCTCAACTACATGCACAAGTGGATCATAAAAAATTTATGAAGAAAATGGAAGGCCATAATATTTATGGAGATACTTGCTTTTAAAGCAACAAACTTTCAGGATGAGGATAGGTCCCTTATGTGCTAAAGAAAAACATTTGTCTTGTACATTTCCTCTACTTACTGCATGACCAATAAATACAGCTACAACTTGTTTAAAAAAAAACTTAGCAGAAATATGAATTTCTGCCATGTACTAGTGAAAGCCTCTTTTTTTTTAAACCTGTAGCAATGATAAAATAGATTAGAAAGACACAAACTCAATTATCCTAAAGGTATAAATGCAAATAAATTTTAAATGGAAAATACAGATGAAAATATAATGGGCTAATATTAATGATCAAGAATATATTCACTAAGGGTTTTCTTGAATCTTGGAGTCTTGTTTCTAAATTAGTTTTTATTCTAGACACTATTTAAAGAGGGAAAGGCAATAAGCAAAAGTTTCTTCAGGCATTAAGTATGAACTTTATACCTATTAAGACTGACGCAAGATGTTATAAGACATCTTTTCCTAAGGTTTGGTAAAGGGTTTTAACAAGCTCCATTTTCCCCCAAGAGCTTGTAATATTAGTCAACTGATATTCCAACTGTCTCCAAGGGGAAAGGGCACCTCTCAAGTTTTTAATTAAAAATAACAGAGTACTAGTCAGACAAATTCTAAGCACTGAATAAGCAAATTAAAAGTACAATTAAGCTTAGGAATTTGTTTTTAAAGAGTTAAAACTTTGGAGGGGAAAACTAATATGTAGGTTTTTATTATTGCTTTATGAATTTGGGATACCTCTGAATCATAATCCTACTCCTAGCATATCTTGGTAATTACAGAATGACTTCTGGGGCAGGGGGGAAAGACGTTTATCTTGATTTATGAATACCATAAAATCATCCTAGTTACTAAGTTAGGAATATTCATTTATTGGGTCCTTTCCATAAGCACATTTTTAAAATATCCCTCTGCTCCACAAAATACTCAAACTTACAGTCACATTCTGCAAGTAATCTCAAAGAGTTGGCACAACAGATAATATACCAAAAAGGAAGATCAGCTTAAATTTCAGTTACAACTTCACTGCCATCACTACTTTACAAATCAGAAGACGCCAGATTGCTCCATGCCTCACTCCACCATACCAAATAATTTCAAGATTTAGAAAAGTTGCAATCATTTGTATCACTCAACTAGGATACAACTTTGAAAGCAGTAAGGAACTCAAAACTTGAGCTTTTATATTCATCAGTCTTTAAAGCATGCTATTAAATCTAATACTCACATAGGACATTCAGTTTCCAGATACATTACTAGCTAAATGTTTCTCTCTCCATTCTATTGCAATTCTAACATACAATGAATTTATTAGTACATGATTTTAAACATTTGTATACTCTTTTAATGTGTTTATATTGGAGGTGAGGGTAGAATGTTTTATAAACGGAAAATGGGGATTTGCTTTTGATTGTAGGTCTTTGCAGATCCGCTGGTTCCTGAGTGATTATACACAGTGCTGGCTGTCAGGAGACAGTCTCCTTGTTTATTAGTAATGACCAGCTTAGATGACAGATGGCATCTGCTGGATGGCAAGTGGGAGATGGGGAAATCGGATCTTGGAAGACAAGAAAAATAAAAATAAAAAAAGTTTTTGCTTTAACAACCTTGTTCTTCATGATTATTTTAAAAAGCAAATGTTGCCTGAGAAGAATTCTACTTTGCACAGCCTAGTAAAGCTCTATGAAATTCTTCTGGACAGAAAAACAAAAACAAGAAAACCCAAATCCACATCCTTTTGTGATTAACCCCTCCCCCCTCCAAAATAACAAAAAAACACTCTCAAAGGCAGGTCCCTTTAAAAACTAGCCTTGATAAACTAGAATTTACCCTAGAATTTATACCCAAGATTTTAAAACACCCCTGCAATAATCACATTACTTTTCATACCATTCTAATTACCTTATTTACAAAGATAACTAAAACCAACATCACTTCCAATTCATAAATGGTTTACATTGAAATGTTTCTCTATTTGTCTTCATCCTTTGTAACAGAGAATACATACATATACATATATATAAGGAATAATACAGATTCTAACTAATCACTGCAGTATTTGCTGATGGTTACTTTTCTATCGGTTTACACAGTGACCTCTATACTTTGCTAATATGCATTTAACTACACAACAATATTGCACAACATAATATTTATATAAGATTTAGCCTATTTCAGAATATTTTAGAGAAAATTCATATTTGATATTTTAAAAGATGCAGCTAAGTTTTCATGGTGACAGACATAATAAAGCAGCATCTTTTTTTGCCTATGTTAATGTAAATATTCCAAATCTCACCCTCCAGGAAAAAAAATCTCCAAATTGCACAATAACCAGGTAGATACAAGAATCTGGTCTTAGGTGTGGGGAATACTCTTCCTTTAATGAACAAAAGGCCTATTGTATTATTAACTAAGAGAAAGTGAAATGTGTATCATGTTAACATTCTAAAATAATAGAAAGTTAAGACTACACTAGCTATATGAACTGTGCCTGTTCGGGGAAAAAAAAAAAAAAAAGTTTTTTTTAAATCCTCAGGCACTAAGCAGTAGGTTACCTGAAGCTCTAGGATGAAATCTAGTGCCATATTCTTTATTAGACCATAGCAACACAGAATAATAGTAAATAAACCCAAGTATTCACCAGTTAAAACTGTGAATTGAAGTGTCTCAACAGATCTTTATCATGAACAGATCTTTATCAAGAGGTTGATGCCAAGTGACAAAAACAGTTTTTCCTAAGTTTCATGCACAAAATATGGCAACCTCATCAGAAAGATTGATATCATTCTCTAAGTCTGATACTTGTGATCAATTTAGGAAGCAAAAGCATCCACACAATGTGTGAGAACGCTAGGTAGCAGAATGATAGAGTATCATGTCAACATTATCTCTTTTACCCAATTATCTTCCATAGTTACCATGTATTCTAGAAGAGATTAATGAACCATGGAAAATGAATGACCAAGGACTATTTATCTTTAGATATTTTTAATTGAAATATCCACTGGGCTTTAAATAACAGATACAAAAAAGACAGTTTGGATCAGAAAGTGCTGTGCTTTCTCTTTTGTTAAGAAACCAGAGAGCCACTGAATTTTCCTTAGAAACTACCTGTTCTTTATGTTTGGAACTTACTTGCCCATGTATGTGATGCAGGAACTCTTTCTTGCAACCTATGCCATCTTTACTGTAGAAACTCAATCTGTGTCATAAAGACACAAGTACCAAAGCATAAGTCTGATCTTCTATCATAAAAACAGCAAATATGGCAAGAGACAAGGCAAGACAAAATTAAGGGAAGTGAATAATTTACCAAATAAGAATCTGTTATTCCAGAGAATTCTCAGTTTGATTTGAAGAAGAGATTGAATTGTTACCTCACACCTTAAAACAGAAAGTAGCAGCAGACCCACTATTACATACTGTACTAACGGGATAAGATACAACTCTTAACTTTGCATAATCTGTGTAAAAAAGATATGCTTGACATTTGTGGAATGTCATTTCTCTTTATAGAATTATAGGCAAGATTTCTCCAATAAAACTTAACTTAAGCCAGTTATAAAACTATAACTTCACATCAAAATTTAAAAAAGTTAAAAAATGTGTTTGAGTATGTACATATCACACAGGAGTGCTCGAATGTTCCTGTAGATTGTGTTGCTGGTCAGAGTCCAGTCTACTTTCCACCTTTAAAACTGGAATAGGCTGAGTTATCTGATCTTGCTGTAGTTTAAGTTCCGATGAAGGGAAGGATGATGAAGCAGTTGTCAAAAGCTGCATCTCTCTGCATGTTTCCTCAGATTCAGTTTTTACCCTCACACACTGCGAGTCAACTTCTAATTCTTGCTTTCCAGTTAAATCACAGTCCACGGTAGAACTGCTTTCTGTGTTGTGAGTGGCTTCCACAACCGGGTGGTACTGTTTAAGCCTTATATGCCAAGCTAAGCTGCACACTGCTGACACGGTTTTGAACTGATGGATGACATTTCTAGGGATGAAGTAAATATCATTGTCACACAGCTGAATTCTGGCGTAGCGAATGCCTTCCCGCCTCATTTGGTTTAGTTTCGCTTCATCCACCCACTGTACACACTGCAGAGAAAAGAGAAGTTGCATGACACTTTAAAATATGTAATAATTTCGTCAAATAAAATATCAGAATGAATACAGGAAAACAGTAGTAGAGCCAAATTAAAACCACGCAATACTAAGTAACAGACAACTTTCTGAAATTGCCTATAATGCTTGGGAAACACTTTTCCTCATACTTTCTACCTCTCTAGTAACAAAGTACAGGTTAAAGTCAAGATGGCCTAAGAACCATTTAAACAACTATTCCAAAACCCAGCTAGGTATCAATAATGTATTCTCTGCCACGCAGAAGGGCAACATTTACCCGCTCCTGTGTCCTTCAACCTTCTGCAGGTTAAGGACACACAGGACAATGGGGTTATCAGCTGAGACTCCTTCCAGCCAGAACTGATCAGCTTAGACCCTCTGGCCATCTGGGCCCACCTGGCCATCCCAAAGATTAAAGACTGCAAGCATTCTGCTTGGGAAGCTCTGTTTTAATGACTTTCTGACACACTCCACACATATCTTTTAATAGGAATAAAATTAAATTTACCATCCCATGTATCCAACTATAAGATCAATGCAAAATAAAATGGGTAACAGGCACTTATTTCTATTATCTCACTCAAAAGGTAATAAAAAAGCAAGAGTTTTACCTGGGAAACCGGGGGTTCATGAAGGTCTAACTGAAGCCTCTGTACAACATCAGTAAAATCCTCAGCATGAAAACAAATCACATCTTTGGTTATGCGAGGTTGGTCACTCCTAAGATTAACAAAATCAAATTTTAGAAACATGCATCTCATAATGGAAGATGAAAAATTTCATTTCTCCTATTCCTGGAAATGCTACTACTAGCCTAGAAGTAGATCCACAGCTCCTATAAATAGAGTGTACATTTGCTTTTTTAATCAAGATTAAAAAAATAAGGGATGCCTGGGTGGCTCAGTTGGTTAAGCAGCTGCCTTCAGCTCAGGTCATGATTCCAGCGTCCTGGGATCGAGTCCCACATCGCGCTCCTTGCTCAGCAGGGAGCCTGCTTCTCCCTCTGCCTGCCACTCTGTCTGCCTGAGCTTGTGCTCTCTCTCTCTCTAAAAAATAAATAAATAAATAAATAAATAAAATCTTTTTAAAAAATGATTAAAAAAATAAAACAATAAAGCTGTTTTTAAAAAAATGAAAACTAGATTAGTTGTTAAAAAATCAAAATAACAATAACTAAAAGCAGTTTCATTCTAAACTAGCTGCATCTGCATCCTCTCAACACTCTGCCCCATTTCCAGGCCACCTTATAATGTCATCATCAGGAGGGAACAAAGTGGAGAGAAAACATAACAGTCACATAAATACTATGCCTTCCAAAGCAGAGAGGGGAAAAAAAAAGCTAAGCAATGTACTTGAAATACTGTTGAGCTATGACTGAACTGTACTTCTAAAAAAGGGTAGAGCAAACTACAGGAATATTGAAGGTCCCGAAGTTATAAATATGAAAAACAAAAGTTTTAAAATAAGCTAAATTCAATGCTCTGAGCTTTGGGTTCCAATTGAATGTAAAAGGGTGCAGCCACTATGGACTTGTTCACAGCAGCCAAAAGGTGGAAGCAACCCAAGTGCTCACTGAAGAGTGAATGCAGAAAAACAAAATGTGCCATATACATATAATGGAATACTATTCAGCCTTAAAAAGGAAGGAAATTATAGCACTTGGTACAATATGAATGAACCCTGAGGATGTTATGCTAACAAAAATAAGCCAGTCACAAAAAACTACTGTATGATTCCACTTATATGAAGTATTTAAAGTAGTCAAATTCACAGAAACAGAAAGTACAATGAAGGTTACCAGGAGCTGGGAGAGAGGAGAAAGGAGTTATTGTCTAATGGGTATAGAGTTAGCAGTTTTGCAAGACAAAAAGTTCTCTAAATCTGCTTCACAACAATGTAAATATACTTAACACCTCTGAAATGTACACTTAAAATGGCAAAGATTTTTCATTTAAAAAATTTTTCATTTTTTATTTTGTTACGTATATTTTACCACAATTTCTAAAAAAAGTTACTCCCCAACCTTCTAAATTGAGTCCACATTTTCTCAAACAACATTAACCAACCTTGCAGTTTAGTTCCCTTAACTTACCATTCACCAAACTGTACAGCTTTCAAAACCCCAACAGCAGCCGTACTCTGCCAGTCAAACCCCTGACCTACATGGTCAGCATGAGCTCTTGTCCTGTCTTCAAAGAGGACTTCACGGGGTTCACTGGTCCGAGGTAGGTACTGGAGATTTTTAATTTCATTCATTGATCTGGAGTTGATTTGGTTGTGAAGTAAAGCAGGGGAAAGTATTAACAGCAATAAGGTGAAAAAGTCTGCTAAAATATCAAATTTTAAATAAGACCAGGACTAATAAGGACTCGATGATTCTGATCATGAGCATTTAACATACTATACTGCAAAGCTTAATGTGATTACCTTCTTCCCTAAGGATGTCATGGTAACACAGAAGCTATATCTTTGATTTGGCTCAAGTGTAGTGTTAGAATATATAAAATGTTTTCTAAAGCTAAAATCGGAAAATAAACAATTCAAAATTCAAGGCTGTTTGTTTCTTTACCCCGAGCCATCTTAACTCTCAAAACATTCTACTAGACCTGATTCAAGATGGCAAACTGAGCATGTACTTGATCTCCTTTTACATTAAAATAAAGTAAAAGGCTTCAAACTAATATGGTAGGGGTCAGAGAGAGGAAATGTCTTCTGGGAGGGATGGGAGTATAGATGAAATGGAATTGGCTATGAACTGATGAACTGTTATACTGAATACATGAGAATTCATTATATTCTCTTCTGCTTTTTTTACATACTCAAAAATTTCTAAATATAGTAATCTAAAGGTGTCAGTAAAGGAACGAATAAGAACTGACAAAGGAAATGAATTAGTTAATGAATATATCAACAAATTTCTGGAAGGTGGAAAATGATTACAAGTGTCTTAGACTAATAAAACTGAACAGAGAAAGCCACAGGTCTAGAATACACATGAAGGGAATGGCAACTAAAAAGGCAGCTGGCCTGCCCAAAAGATCTCAGAGAAGCCTAAGAGGCAAAGGTGGGGGGTGGGGGGTGGGGGGAGGTAAGGCTGAGAAAGAGGGGAACTAAAGTGAAATTCTGCAAACAAACCACCCCTATGGATAAAATAAGGTCAGGCATCTACCCCCACAGAAAAGACTATGACTGACCCACCCAGCATCCATCTCTCATATTTACTTCCCTGAAAAAACGCTGATTCTCACTGAGTATCTGCTCCTACCCTATAAAGGACCACATTTATAAGCTTCAGAGGCAGATCCTAACGAATCCTGACAAATGGTGGTAAGTGCATTCCCCTTGCCAGTGACTGATTTAAAAATGGGCATGAACTGATTCTGGGCAGCAGTTAAGAGAGGAAATCAGCAGACTTCTGGGAAGTTTCCTAGCCCCTAAGAGAGAAGTAAAAGAAAAGATAGTTTTTTCTTCTATTGCACATAACCAGATCCATATGTGATACCTAGAACCATACTAGTCATCCAGCAACCATAAAGAAAGCCATTTTGAGTATAAAGCCCACGCAAAGAGAATGACAAAGCAGACCAAAGGAAAAGACCTGATTCCTTGATGAATGTACTGAGTCACTGACCATATATATATATTGTATCTAGAGCTAAGCTTCTGGACCACCTGATACATGGGATAACATTTTTTTTATGAACCAGTCTGAATCAAGATTTTTGTTGCCTATAGCCAAAAGCATCCTGATAAACTTTCAGAAAAAAACAACAACAACAACAAAAACCCTTCGTGTTCTTCTCTAAACATACTGAACTTACCATATTAATAGAACTAATGTAATCCTCTGGCATGTGGACATATCCTTTAATTTCCAATTCTATACCTATTAACTCTATAATGAAACCTACCTAGTGATAAGCCTCACTAAAATATAAATAGAACATTCTTACTAAGTAAGAATGTTCACAGCAGTAATGCCAATGTTTTATTTCTAAATATGAATGTGTCAACCAGAATCACAAACTATTTGAAGATAGCCTGTAGCAGGCTGACAAAGGCCAAAATAAAACAATGCTGAAATGTAAGAATTCAAAAGAAAGGTTAAAAGACAAAACTCAAGTGAATGTCCCAAAATCAAAAGCAAAAAAATAATAAGTATGAGAATAATCAAAATGAGAGATTACTTAACCAACAGTGGTTTCAGAAAGAATTAACAGAGAAAAATGAAGAGATGACTAAACCAAGCAAGAAAAATCCCCAGAAAAGGAGACACGAATCTTTGAAATTTAAGGGACCTACCAAACAACAAAAAGGATTAAATATAAGAATAAGAACGAAAGACCCAAATACGTCATTGTGAAATTCAACTTTCAGAAAAGAAATGAAAAAAGACCACCTACCAAAAAAACCCCCAAATTACACTGGCATTAAGACTTCTCATGAACAACAGTAAACACCAGAAGACATTGGAGCAATGCTAGAAGTTTTAAGAGAAAATACACCCTCTGGAATCCAGCTAAACTATCAGTCCTATTTAATGAAAGAAAAATATTTTCAGACATATAATGACTCAGAATACCTTCCTTTTGTTAGAATATTACTTAAGACTGTGCTAAAGCAAGAGAAGGAAATAAGCCTAGGAAGAAGACAAATGTAGGTTAATGCAGAAATGCATTAAGTGGGAAGTCCTAGGTTGATAATGGTGAAGTAAAGCTTTTCACATTGAAGAGAACACAGAGCTCCAAAAGATTTCAGGTTTAAAAAAAAAAAAAAAATGATGTGCCAGAGTAGGCAATATTATTAAAGTTCTAGATTCTTGAGGACAGGATAAAAGCAGAGAATCCAAGGTAACCATCAATATTCTCAAAAAAAAAAAAAAAAGACTAATTAAAAAAGCCAAAGTCATAGTCATAGAATAGAAAGTATGATTCTAGAAGAAAGAAATGTATGTGAAGCGAAAAAGAGAATACAAAATATTAGGGATATGGTCAAGCGAAGTCTATGTCCCCCTTCAAAACAGGGGTAAATCAGAAACTGCAGGGAAAAATAGAACAATTGTCTTTTAAAAAGGCACAATCCAAACATGAAACTAATTAAAATGTGCATGATTTTCAATATCTAGATGAAATATAGGAACGAAAGATCCTTTTGTATAGTATCCCTTTGAATGTTAACGTAATATTGGAACTTCAGAATACAAATTTTTAGCCTACTGGTTAGGTCTGCAGTAAACTTACCTTCCCATAATATTACATAAATGCCATTTACTGACTTTCAAACTGTAGAATACACAAATTGACAAAGCATATAAAACCTAATTATGGTTTTAAAACAGAATATGAATTAACCTCAATAATGTATAAGCATAGCTGGCAAAAAGTTGAAAGGGGGAAGAAGAGGGTAAAGAAAGGGACATTTAACTGGAGAGAAAGGGTCATTTAACTGTTTAGAGAACAGGAAGAAGTCCCCATTTATCATACCAAGAAATTGACAAGTTTCCTGCCACAGTCTTAAAACAAAAATTAAAAACAGAAATTGTCTTTTCTGTCTGGAAAAAAGTATTTGCCTCTGGACGGAAAGGTGGCCAGAATGTTTCATTATAAACCCTACTGTACCATTTGATTTTTTAAAACCCTGTGCATGTACTTAATTTTAAGTCCATAAATTCAAAGATCATCTTCATTAGCAGTGCCCTTGATAACTAGATAGCTTCTCACATTGATTTCACCATTTTCAGCAATAAAGAGTTCTCATTAACACAAGATGACGACATTAGTGTTTAAGTTCTGATTTATTCACTCTAATTCAAAGTGCTTTTGAATGCCTCACCTAAGAATATTTAACCCCAATAAAAATAAAATTTGACAGCCCCCCAGATTAGTAGAGAAAAAATAAATTATAAAATAGATGATGTTGGTACAGCTGCCTAACTACTTAGAAAAAATGAATGCCTCACTCTGTCCTGAAATCAATACCAGGTAAGTAAAACCTGTAAATACTAAAATCATGAAGGTACTAGGAGAAAATATAGATGATATTTTGTAATACTGAATGAGAGAAAGACGTTTCTAAGTCGGCAACCAGGAGAGAAACCGCAGAGGAAAAGACAGATCTGTGTGTAAGGAAAAATAAATAAACCGAGAAGGAAACAAAACAAAACAAACAGACAAAAAAAACACCAAAACTGTGAGTAAAGAAAAAAACTGAAGCTGAAAGAAAAAAAATGAGCACAAAAATCTGCAACACACAAAATAACAGTCATAAAAAAAGAGAATTTTAAATGAAAATGAAAAGGGAATCACAAAAGAAGAACTACAAACCCCTCAAAGGACGAACTAATTAAAATGAGACATCTCTGTCCAATCAGAGCAACAAAGTTTAAAAAAAAAAAATGTTAATGGAGGGGCATGGGGAAAAGAATACTGTCTTATTATTTGGGTGGGAGTATATATTGGTACACTTCTGGATCAATTTAGAAATGTGTATATACTCTGCACCTTTAAAATTTCCACCAAGATGGGACGCCTGGGTGGCTCAGTTGGTTAAGCAGCTGCCTTCAGCTCAGGTCATGATCCCAGCGTCCTGGGATCGAGTCCCACATCGGGCTCTTTGCTTGGCAGGGAGCCTGCTTCTCCCTCTGCCTCTGCCTGCCGCTCTGTCTGCCTGTGCTCACTCTCTTTCTCTCTCTCTCTCTCTCTAACAAAAAATAAATAAATAAAATCTTTTTAAAAATTTCCACCAAGAAATAAACATGCATATGCACAAAGATATATAGATCCACCTACCTACCAGTCAGCCAGCTACCTACAATCATTGATGTGTTATACATTCCTAAAAACTGGCTTCAGGGGAAGATGGCTGTTTATGGCTGATTTGCTTATATAAATACTCCCAACACGGTCAGTATCAAGCAACTAATGTGACCTCGTTCACTGTGGAATTGGCTCTGGGAGCCTGGCTCCAGCATATCACTGTCAAGTTTGTCAAAGTCCTGTTTACACTGAAAAACTGGAAGCAATTTACATCAAAAAAGAATTGGTGAATTAAATCTTGATACAACCATTCAGTGAGAACATAGTCACTGAGAAATGATGATACAGTTACATCTTAACATAAAACATAAACTTAAGGGGTGAATAAAAACCACAAGTTTTAAAGTAAACATCATGTGAAGAATGCGTTCATTTGTGTACAAAGCTTAGGAGTATAATACAGACTGAAATTTAAAGGTTAATATGCCTAAATAGGTGGGATTATGGGTATTTTTTGCCTTCTTTTTACTTTTTTCTATTACCTGATTTTTCTAAAAGTCTGCAACAATCAGGAAACAAACAATGGTCATTTCCTTTTTGGAAAAATTATGCAACAAAAAAATGTATACAATACTTAAGAATTTACGATTTCCAGACTCATCATCATGATACATAAAAATGGCTGTGGTCTAAGCAATGTTCAGAAGTAGTTTACTGTCAGCTTCTACTATGCCACCACCTGGCATTCATAATATAGTTTATACAAAGTATTTTCATACAGTATCTCAAATACTTAAGGTTATTTCATAATTAGCTTTAGCATCATTCCCCATAAACTTTAAGGTAACGTCCAGACTAATCCATTAAAACTCACTTCTGGGGACGCCTGGGTAGCTCAGTTGGTTAAGCTAGGGTCCTGGGATCGTGCCCCACATAGGGCTTCCGGCTCTGTGGAGAATTTGCGTCTCACTCTTCCTCTGCCCTCTCCCTGCTCGTGCTCTCTCTTGCTCTCTCAAATAAAGTCTTGTAAAAGTAAATAAATAAACAAACGAAAAAAACTCACTTCTGGATACTTATTTGGGGTTATTTCCATAGTCTAAGCAAATATAAATCATTTTCACTCTTACTAAAATGAGATTTTTTTCATAGTACTAGAATAAGTTAATCTACATTTGTTTTAAGTGTTTAAAACACAAAATGTGTTAGCCCAGTATGAATTACTATAGGAAATATACATGACTGGTTTCATTCAGCAAACACTATTGATCACCTGTCTATGGGTTATGAAGACTGAGAAGAATAAAACACAATCACTCTCTCAGAATTCAAAATTTAGTAAAAAATAGAAACACGTAAACAGATCATTAGTGAACAAATAATGTGTGAACACAGAGAAGGGAACAATTAATTGCCTATGGGAACAAAGAAAAGCTTCACAAAGGAAGTGACAGCCAAGTTCAGTTTTGAAAATTTATTAAGAGTTTGTCAGGCAGAAAGGAAGATGGGGGAGGGGATGCCATTCTAAGTAAAAAGAACATGCAAAAAGCATAGAGCTGTCAAAGACCGCTGTTTGAAAACTGAACTCTTGTGTGGCTGGAACAGACTAGAAACATATCCAGCTAAAAGTATTGCTGGGGCCAGATTATGAAAGATCCTTGGAGCCACACAAAGGAGTCTGGACTTATATCTTGCAGGCAGTTAGGACCCAGGTTTGAAGAAAATAGGAAAAAATTAAATTTGTTGTTTTAGAAGGATGCCTCACTCTGATGACTATGTAGTGAGTAGACTGGATGAAGAAACTGACCACTGAAGATTTCCTTAAGATAGCTCTTCAAATAATCTAGACAGTTTTCAAACTGTGCTCAGGTCTCAATCATTCTTAGAAGCCACCAAACTTTTAAAAAATGCTTTTCCTTGTTTGGGAAAAATAAATGTTTACCGTCGTCTTTTGAAGGGTGACTTTGGCATATCTGCTGTAGGGATCATCTGCTCTCCCGGCCTCACCCACATGATCGGCCCATCATCACTCTGGGACCTACACTGGAGTCGGAGGCTGGAAAGTGTACCCCAGGGCAAAGTCATCTAGAAGTCAGATGAAGGAATAACATTAAAAAAAATTTGTTTTTGACTATTTACAAGTTAACCTCTCTACTACCCCAAACCAAAAGAACGCTCTAGGAAGTTTATTTTGTGTATGTGTATGTAGAAATAAATGCTGTATTAGATAACAATTTACTTGTAAAATTCTGAGCCAATAATTTTCTAAACATTTCTATTCAGAACACTGGATAAAATTTAAACAGACAAGATTAATTTAATACTAACACTTTTTAAGAGAAAGTGTCCACTGAAGTAAAGATCAGAACTTTAATAATTGGAATTAACACTCACTTTCAGAAATGGTGATTCTTCTAACATATCAAGGAACTCTGGGAAATAATCACCAACTTCTTCATCTACTGCTCCAACAAGACTTATCTGCCGCATGGGACCTGCTCGGTAGGTGCCACAGCAGTATGTCCTGTTGACCTAAGATAAAAAGAAAGAGCGGGGAGAAAGGACTGAAGTACACTACAATATAATTAAAGAATTAGAATATTGTTTCCACTGTTGCTATTTCTTCTACATACTAAGAACTCAATGGTCAGTACCTTGTATAAAGTCCATAGTTACTGAAAGGTGCCCTAGCACACTGACAAACACATTAACGTGATAAGTGCCACAAACAGAAAATTCAAAGAGCCAATTAACCTATGATCCCAACATCCCAAAGAAACACTGAAGACATTAAAATATACTTAAACTTTTCTGAGAATGATGATTTTTGTACTCTGTAAACACTAAAAATAAGTAATAATAATTGTAATAATAATAACAAAGTGATCTTTAAGATAAAAAAAATCAGTAAATAAACAGTAAAATTGGCACAGCAGAGAAAAAAAAAATACTATGGTCAGATTAATTTTCCATATCCATTCTGTATTCCCTAGTGAAAACCTTCACTCACATCAGGCCAGATACCAGGCTTGATTGTTATCAAACCCAATCTCTTCCAAAATTACTTGTTTATAAAATCCTCTACTCCAGGCAAACTGATCTTTTTGTCTATCCAACTTATGCCAAACTTACTTCTACCTGAATGATTTTTCTCGTAAATCTGCCCTCCTTGGAATGTCCTCTTTTCTGTCAATCCAAATCTTATCTTTCAAAGATCAGTTCAAGACTTCTTCTGAAGTCTTCCTGATCACCCTTCATGACCTTTTCCTTTTCTGAAATCTAATGTTACTTGCAAGCGCACAGACATTTTCTTTCTAACAACTCTCTAGTGAACTCAGGGTGTATTTTATACCAATCTGTAGCCCAGAGAATCCTAGCATTCAAATGGAATCTACTAGCAGACCTGAAACTAATATTACACTTTCTGCTAACTGGAATTTAAAGAAAAAAAAATTTTTTTTAAATGGAATCTACCAATTGATTTGATACAATCTGATATTCTTCTAAGTCATTTCTTATAGTCCCACCTCCAATTTATTATTTTTTTTAAAGATTTTTGTTTGAGAGAGAGAGGAGAGTGAGAGAGCATGAGTGGGGTGAGGGGCAGAGGGAGAAGCAGGCTCCCAGCTGAGCAGGGCTGGATCCTGGGACTCTGGATCATGATCTGAGCCAAAGACACACCCTAACCAACTGAGCCACCCAGGCACCCTTCCCACCTCCAATTTAAAATTAATGTTTCTCAAGAGTAAAGACAGACCAGTGCTACAGGTGACTAGACTAAAATGCTTAATTTTAACCAGGATTTCCACCTTGGATCAGTAACCAAACATTCTCTACCTTAGTTAAGGTGCAGATTAGATTGAAAAGCCTAATATAGGGGCACCTGGGTGGCTCAGCAGGTTAAGCGACCAACTCTTGATTTTAGCTTGGGTCATGATCTGAGTCAGGCTCCATACTCAGTGGGGAGTCTGCTCGAGATGCTCTCTCCCCTTCTCTCTCTCTGCCCCCTCCACACATGCACTCTCGTCTCTAAAATAAATAAATAAATCTTTAAAAAAGAAGATTTAATTATTGTTTTAAATACACCAATTTTGCCTCAACACAAGGCATAAATGACAATCTAGTATTTCTTACACAGTTCTTTATAAAGTATTAGTTCCCTTAGTAGCATTTTCAGAACCTACTATTTTTTTTTCCTGTGGACAATCTAATAGGCACCCTTACTCACACACAATACATACAGAAAAAAGGTCTTAGCTCCTGTTCTCAAGTATCAGGGATTTCTTAATTCCTTATGTATATTTCTCAAAGATCACCTTATATAATCATTAAGCAGCAATCACCCAGGATACCTTACATATATTTGTATGAGTTACTTTCCATTTATTTGTACGATCATGATGCTACGAAAAGGCCAGGGGAAAGAGGCTAGGAAAGAAAATGATCGTAGGATAAAAAGATAAGGAAAGCTTTTCTGCTTAGGAAAGCTTTTCTAAGCATTATTCTAACCTTTCTAGGCTAAGCCCCCTAAAACAACTAAAGCAGATTCATTAACCTTCAATACTAGTTCTGGGAATCACATGCTTTCAGGGATCAGTCCCCCTACAACACACCCCCCAACTATTCCCAATTATCAGAAGTTCCTTTTACCAAGATGGACTTTCAAAAACATAGGAGTGGCATTTTATGTGAGAACTATCCTAGAGATACATCACAATTTAAAGCTTAAAGAACTCAAGACTAATCCTGAAAAATGAAAAAGTACACTGCCACGTGCCATGCCACTTTTGCTAGCTTTGAGATTATGCAACTTTTAAAAAAAAATTTTTTTTTTTTTTAAACAGAGATCACAAGTAGGCAGAGAGGCAGGCAGAGAGAGAGAGAGGAAGAGAAACAGGCTCCCTGCTGAGCAGAAAGCCCAATGTGGGCCTCCAGGATCATGACCCTAGCAGAAGGCAGAGGCCCCAACCCACTGAGCCACCCAGGCAACCCGAGATTATGCAACTCTTAATGCATTATTAATTTGAAGGAATTCACACTACTTTAAATTTTACATACCAAGTAAGCAAAATATTTTTATATCACAATGCTGGAAGTTACCTAAACTATTAGCAGTAATTTAATCAATAGCACTGAACTTGAAAACAACTTAAAATGCAAACACCTGGGATAATTAACATGTGACATGAATTAATATAAACCATCCTTTCCTACTTAGAAAGAGAAAGTTAACTTAAAAAGAGGAAACTGTTGAATTATTTTTTTATTTAAAATATTTATCATAGGGGCACCTGGGTGGCTCAGTGGGTTAAAGTCTCTGCCTTTGGTTCAGGTCATGATCCCAAGGTCCTGGTATCAAGCCCCGGATCAGGCTCTCTGCTCGGCAGGGAGCCTGCCTCCCCCCCACTCTCTGCCTACTTGTGATCTCTATCAAATAAATAAATAAAATCTTAAAAATATATATATTTATTATAAATTTTTAATTTATCCTGTGTCTAGAAAGAATGGAATAATCAGACATTAAGCTGTGGCCAAAGAAAAACAGTAGTAATAGCAAAGCTCACTAATAGTATCTATCATCTGTGTAAAAAACGTTCATAAATGCTACTATTTGTAATGCATTTAAATAATTAGGGGTGTCTGGGTGGCTCAGTGGGTTGAGCCTCTGCCTTCGGCTCAGGTCATGATCCCAAGGTACTCGGATCGAGCCCAAGTCGGTCTCTCTGCTCAGGAGGGAGCCTGCTTCCTCCTCTCTCTCTCTCTCTGTGATCTCTGTCAAATAAATAATTTTTTTAAAAAATTTAAATAATTAACAGCACAAGTTAGTAGACAGCATTTATGACCAGAAATTCAACATGTACCAACTGTGTGACACCAATGCCAAACAAGCAAACTACTAATTCTACCCTTCTTTTTAGAAACAGAACTTCCTGGGCATATAGCCAATAAGCTGGCTCCTTGGCAGCCAACTGTGGTCTGGAACTAAGTTCTGGCCAATGAGACGTTAGTATAAGTTACATATGCAATTTCCAAAGCATGTCTCTATAAGTGAGCAGCTTGCTCTCCACTTCCTCTTTCTGTCTCTTGAGAGCAGGTTCAAATACACAGACACCACCACCAAAGGGACTGGCAAAACTTAAAAGACAGGAGGAAAGGAGAATCCTGATGACATTATGGGATAGAACCGAGCCACTGAACCTCCAGACTTGTTACTCAAGAGAGAAACTTTTATTTTGTTACAGCAACTGTATGTGACATCTCTTTGTTATGGTGGTTTATAGCCTATGTCTTGTATCTTGTGTACTGGCATTCATCATTTTATTGCACTTCACTTTATGGCATTTCACATATATTATGCTTCACAGGTAGCTGCATTTTTTTTTACAAATTGAAGGTCTGAGGCAACCCTGACAAGAGCAAGTCTATCAGCACCATTTTTCTAATGTCTGCTCTTCAGTGTCACAGTCTCTGTGTCATATTTTGGTAATTCTCACAGTTTTCAAACTTTTTCATTATTATTGTATTTGTTATGATAATCAGTGCTCTTTGACGTTACTACTGTAATTGTTTTGGGACACCATGAACTGTACCCACATAAGACAGTGACCTTAATAAATACTGCATGTGTACTGATTCTTTACTGCCTGGCTATTCCCCCATCTCTCTCCCTCCTCAGGCTTAGGCCCTATTTCCTGAGACACAACAAAACTGAAATTAGGCCAGTTTAATAACCCTACAATGGTCTCTGTTTAAGTGAAAGAATCACATGCCTTTCATTTTAAATCAAAAGCTAAAAATGATTGGGACGCCTGGGTGGCTCAGCTGGTTGGGCAGCTACCTTCAGCTCAGGTCATGATCCCAGCAGTCCTCGGATTGAGTCCCGCATCGGGCTCCTTGCTCAGCAGGGAGCCTGCTTCTCCCTCTGCCTCTGCCTGCCACTCTGCATGTGCTAGTTTGCTCTCTCTCCCTCTCTCTCTGACAAATAAATAAATAAAATCTTAAAAAAAAAAAAAAAGCTAAAAATGATTAAGCTTAGTGAGAAAAGCATGTCAAAAGCCAAGACAGGCCCAAAACTAGACATCTTGCACCAAATAGCCAACTTGTGAATAAAGGAAAATTTCTTGAAGGTAGCTAAAAGTGCAACCACATGAAACACACAAATAAGAAAGAGCTGTATTGCTGATATGAAGAAAGTTTTAGTGATGTAGATAGACCAAACCAGCCACAACATTCCTTTAAGCCAAAGCCTAATTCAGAGCAAAGCCCAACTCTTATCAATTCCATGAAGGCTGAGAAAGGTGGCAAAGCTGTAGAAGGAAAAGACTAAAGCTAACAGAGGTTGGTTCATGAGATTTAAGGAAATAAGCTATATCCGTAACAGAAAAGCGCAAGGTAGAGCAGCAAGTGCTAATGTAGAAGCTGCAGCAAGTTCTCCAGAAGATCCAGCTCAGATCATAAATGAAGGTAACTACACTAAACAACAGATTTCCAATGCAGTCAAAATAGCCTTATATTAAAAGAAAATGCCATCTAGGACCGTCATAGTTAGAGAAGTCAGTGCCTGGCTTCAAAGCTTTAAGGGACAGGCAAACTCTCTTATCAAAGGATAATGTAGCTGGTGACTCGAAGTTAAAACCAATGCTTACCATTCCAAAAATCCCAGGGTCCACAAGAACTATGCTAAATCTCTTCCACCTGTGCTCTGTAAATGGAACAACAAAGCCTGGACGACAGCACATCTGCTTACATGATATCGTTCACTGAATATTTGAAGCCCACTGTTGAGACCTACTGCTCAAAAAAAAAGATTCCTTTCAAAATATCCCTGTTCGCTGGCAAAGCACCTAGTTACCTAAGAGCTCTGACAGAGATGTACAAGATTATTATTTTCATGCCTGCCAACACAACATCTCTTCTGGAGCCTATGGATCAAGGAGTCATTTCAACTGTCAAGTCTTTATTTGTAAGGCTATATATAGCTGCCGCAAACAGTGATTCCTCTGATGGGTCTGGGCAAAGTAAACGGAAAACCTTCTGGAAAGGTTTCATCATTGCTAGATGCCATTACGAACATTTGTGATTCATAGGAAGAGATCAAAATATCAACATTAGCAG
>ML110543.1:31268-70786 GCA_003697995.1 Taxidea taxus jeffersonii
AGTCTGGAAGAAGTTGAATCCAACTCTCATGGATGACTTTGAGGGGTTTGAGACTTCAGTGGAGGGAGTAGCTACAGATGTGGTGGAAACAGCAAGTGAACTTTAAATAGAAGTGGAGCCTGAAGATGGGACTGAATTACTACAATTTCTCGGTAACACTTAAGTAGGTGCTTCTGATGGATGAGCAAAAAGAGTGGTTTCTTGAGATGGAATCTACTCCTGGTAAAAATGCTATGAAGATTGTTGAAATACAGCAAAAGATTTAGAATAGTACATGAACTTAGTTGATAAAGCAATAGCAGGGCCTAAGAGGACTAACTCCAATTCTGAAAGAAGTTATATTTTTATAAACCTGGCTTCTATATTTTTATTAAAATGCTATCAAACAGCACCACATGCTACAGAGATATTGTTTGTGAAAGAATCAATTCATGTGACAAATTTCATTGCTGTCTTAAATTGTCAAAGCCACCCAACCTTCAGCAACCACCACCCTGACCAGTCAGCAGGTATCAACATCGAGGTAAGACCCTCCATCAGCAAAAAGACTGACTTGCCAAAAGCACATATGATGGTAGTTTGCATTTTTTTAGCAATATTTTCTTTAAATTAAGGTACAGGCATTGTTTCTTTAGACATACTGCTATTGCCCACTTACCAGATTATGCAGTACAGTGCAAACGTAACTTTTTTAAAAAAGATTTTATTTATTTGAGAGAGAGAGAGATCCCAAGTAGGCAGAGAGGCAGGCGGCCTGCTGAGCAGAGAGCCCAAAGGGGGGTTGATCCCAGGATCCTGAGATCATGACCTGAGCCGAAGGCAGAGGCTTAACCCACTGAGCCATCCAGGTACCCCCAAACATAACTTTTATATACACTGGGAAACCAAGAAATTCATTTGACTTGCTTTATTGTGGTGGTCTGGAACCAAAATTGTAATATCCCCAAGGTATGCCTTTATTTTCTATACTAAGGAAGACAATACTCCGTATTGCACAGATGACATCTGTAGTATTAGCTCCTGCTCTGAGCTTTAAAAAATCTGTAACTGGAGCATATGCAGAGGAAACAGTTAAGATGATTAGTGACTTGAAAACCAGATAAATCAGAAAAAGTGTGAAGAAATTAAAGTATTTAACTTGAAAAGACTGAAGTAGAAAAGTAGACTGAAATAATTTTTAAAAAGGAATTATAGGAAAGTCAGTATGATTCCCTGAAAGTTTACTGTAGATTACATGTCAGACACTGTCCTAACCCACAGATAGAACAAACCAGACCCACTCTTGGCCCCTGGAAACTTACAGTCTAGTAGGGAGAAGGCAGACACTAATCTAAGCAAATATTTTATTATAAGCTGTGACAAGTCCTCAGTATGGAATAAGTAAGACACTGTGAAAGAGAACAAGAGATCCTGATTTAGAGAATAAAGTGTTCCTCGAAGTAACATGGAATTGAAATCTGTAAAACAAATTTAAAGGAAACAAAACCCCTTAAGAATCACCCTTTCAAAGGTCTAAAAGAAAGCTAATGATGCTAAACACAGAAAGCAAAAGAAAAAAATAAGGATGAGGCTGGATAAATGAGCTGTAGTTGGATTAGGAGAGCCCTGAAGACTACATTAAATATTTGGGAAATCACTAAAGGATCTAAAGTAGTAAAAGGAAAGTTACCGACTTGCCTTTGTCTTTTTAGGGCTGAGGGGGCTTGGTGTTTTTGTATTTGTTTCATTTTCTCAAAGGGGTACTGAAAGGGACTTAGGCTTCTGTAATATTCCAAATAAGAAATGATAAACTAAGTTAATAACAGTGGAGATGATTAGAAATGATAAAGAAAAAAAGATCTGAAAAATATCCAGGAGGGAAGGGGCGCCTGGGTGGCTCAGTGGGTTAAACCTCTGCCTTAGGCTCAGGTCATGATCTCAGGGTCCTGGGATAGAGGCCGCATCAGGCTCTCTGCTCAGCAGGGAGCCTGCTTCCTCTCTCCCTGCCTGTCTCTCTGCCTACTTGTGATCTCTTTGTCCAATAAATAAAATCTTAAAAAAGAAAAAAAGAAAAATATCCAGGAGAAAATTGCCAGGACTTGGAGACAGACTGGATATGATAGGGCAAAGAAAGGAATGTCAAAGATGTTTACCAGATTCTGACTTTTGCAAGGAGATAGAGAAACCACTCTTTATATGGGAGGACTACCAGGTTTGGGTGGGAAGGTAATATCTTAAAGTCTGAACATGATGAGCTTCAATTGTGTGGTGGGCTGAATAATGGCCCCAAAGATATCTAAGTCCTAATCCCTGAAACCTGTGAATATGGCAAACAAACAAACAAAACAAAACAAAACAAAAAAAAACACAAAAAAACAAAAAATCGTGAATAAATTAAGAATCTTGAAATGGGGAGAGTAGCCTAGTCAGCCTAGTCTATCCAGGTAAGCCCTACATGTAATTACAGGTGTTCTTATAAGGAGGAAGCACAGGGAGAAGTACAGAGAAGACAATACAATGATGGAAGCAGAGAGTGGAGTGATGTAACTTTGCAGATGGAGGAAGGGGCCACAAACTAGGAAATACAGAAGGCAACTAGAAGCTGAAATAGGCAAAAAAACAACAAAATGCAGATTCTCCTTCAGAGCCTTTAGAACAGTAAGAAACTATAAGTTTGTATCCTTTTAAGGCCCTATGTTTATGGTATTTGTTACAGGAGCAATTGGAACTAATACCAAGTACTCTGTAACACTCAAGTGGGTATGTCAAAAGGGCAGCTGGGTCTGAAATCAAGTAGTTTGGACTGAGGATATAAATCCTAGTCATTGGCTACAGAACATATATAGAGTTCAAAGAGCACGGGTCTTTGCCTAGGAAGATCCAATTTAAAAAGCACCAAAGGTGAAGAAAAGCTGACACAAAAGAATTGTAAAGCAGTTGTCAAGTGGTCAGCGAGGTTAAGAAGAAAACCAAGACAGCACAGTATAATAAAAATTAAAGTATTTCAAGAAGTTTGGCCAAAACATTGCTGAGATTTCAGTGAGATGAAGATGAAAAATGCTCCCTCGTAACCTTGGCAAGAGAGGTTTTTCAGAGAAATATGAGGGCAGAAACAAAATCGGTGGTCTGAAGAGAGATGAGAAAATGTGGACAGCAAGTGTAAACAATTCTTTCAAGAAATCAGGCTGTGAAAATAAAAAAAAGCTTGGTAGTAAGAGGAGAAAATAAGATCAAGAGAGAATTTTCTTAAATGGAAAGACTAAGCAACCCTCAATAGGGCTGTATAAACTTTCAATCCCCCTAGCATTATAAGAAAGTATATGTTGCCCCACAGCCTAATGGACTGTTATCAAACTTTTGGATTTTTACTAATTTGGTACGTAAAAACTACCATCTTAGTAGTTTTAATTTCACTTTCTTAGGAATGAAGCTGTGTATATTTTCAAATAAGAGAATTAAAGGGCCTTTTGTATTTCTTTTTCTATGAACTATCCATTCATGATGCCTGCTTATATTTAAATTGGACTACTAGCATTTATTTCTCTTATCTACTTCTAGAACCCTTAATAATTTAGGAAGGTTAATCCTCTGTATGAATTGTATACAGTTTTTCACAACTTGCCTTCGACTACATCAACAGTGATTTTTATTTTGTTTTGGTCATAGTCAGAAAAACCTTTTGAACTATAAAGTTATGAAAGAATTCTTCCATGTTTTCTTCTATTACATTAATGTCTCCATTTTCCACATTTAAATCTTTGATCTCATTCAGAATTTATCTTGGTACCAGGGATATGGATACTAAGATGAATTCTAGATAAATTCCCTGATGACTCAACACTATCATCTCTCTGCCACCAATGATTTGAGGTACTATCATTTTATTTATTTATTATTTTTATTAACATACAATGTATTATTTGCCCCAGGGGCAGAGTTTTGTGAACTGTCAGGCTTACAGACTTCACAGCACTCACCATATATCACATACCCTCCCAATGTCCATAACCCAACCGAGGTACTATCATTTTTATGTATCAACTGCCTGTATGTATTTGAGCCTGTTTCTAGACTTACTTTTCTGTTTCACTGAATAATGTTCAAAAACTAACATACACTTATTTAACCACTAAATCTTTAGAATGTATTGGTATCTGATAGGTCACTCCTCCACCACTGCTTTTCTTTTTTATCATTTGGATGTCGGTTCTCCTTAATCCAAAAATATGTATTTCCATCTAAGTCTTCTTTTGTGTGACGTCTTAATGTTAAGAAGCTGGTAAAGATGAAGAGGATGGCCACTTAAACATGGCAAACAGAACAAAAGATTTATGTCTACTCCTTATCAAAACCCACTCAAGTGAGAGTAAAACAGAAATGCTAAATCCCAGAAGATCAAAGAGAACAGAAGTAAAAAAATGAATATACAAGTTAGCAAACCATTTTTTACGAGGGGAAAAGTATACAAGGGAATTAGCCAACTGAGAACTTTGAATACTGAGTACCCATGTAGAAGATAACCAAAAGTCAGTTTGTGATACGGAATCATGGAAAAGCTAAGCAGAAGGTGGGAAACAAAGCATGGAACTAAAAACTAGGAAGATGGGTTAAAAATGTGTATAAGAATTAGTTAGACCCCTCTGCTTATGTTCCCCACTCCCTACCCAGCCCACATTCTTATCCTATCTTGTAGAGAAAATGAACCAAAGAGATATGGAAAACAAAGATACCAGGCACAAATATGAAAGAAGACCATGATACTGACAACAGACAATTAAGTAAAATTCCATATATTAAACAATGAACTCAACTACCTACTTCCACAGTTCAACTCCAAGAATTCTAGCAACAGATATAACTTACCCTATTCCCTGGAAAAAAATGGTAGAGTCTTAAATGTAGAAATTAAGAGCCCCAGAGAAAAGATCTCTAAATGTTAATATTTGGAGCTTTTCTTACAATGATTTGACCAGATTCCCTACCCAGCCATCAAATGGCCAATCCCACCTAGGTGTCCACAGTTGCTAATCAGTTTTGTATTAACATTTATTTCAATATAAACAGATCACCAGACATCTGAAGAAAATACATAAACAAGATTAAAACAAAAAGAACTTAATGAAACAAATTACAAGAAAATTTCAAAACAATTAATACCATCAAAGAGATGAAAGACGAGACTGCATGCATGAAACAATAAGTTATTTAAATTAAAAAAAAAAACAAGATCTTAAATTTAAAACATTACAGTTGAAATAAATCAACAAGGAAAAGAAGATAGTTAAATCTCCCCAGAAAGCAGAATAAAAAGACAAAGAAAAATAAAAGGAGTGATAGGAAAAATTTAGAGATTCAGTCAGGAGGTCTAATACCCTAATAAAAGTTTCAGGGAAAAAGAACAGTGAACACTAAAGCAAGGACATTAACAAAGAAATAATAAATAAATAAATAAACAAATAAAACAGATTTTAAAAAATTTTAAAAACAAGAAAACTTACCCAAACAAAAGGATATGCACTTCCATGTTAAGAAGGCCTAAATACTTATCAGAATGAATATGAAACAATTCAGACCAATGAAACCTGAGCAAATCAAGTGGTTGGAGGTGGTCTTCAGTTGTATCGGTAACATTTTACTTCTTGGGCCAAGTGGTTAGAACATAGGTGTTTAGTACTCTATACCTCTATGTATGTCTGACATATTTCATAAAAAATTAAAAAACAAAACCCAATTTTGAAAAAACCTCAATGTACATTATTCTCGGTATTCTGAAATTCTATAGTAAAGAGGTTTTAAAATAAGTTTCCAAAGAGATTTAAAAAAAAATCTACAAACATCAGGAATCATTATGATACTGGACTTCTCAATAGCAGTACAAGGAGCTTAAATAAAAACACTTTGCCTTCATAAATCTCAAGAAAATGCCTTCATAAATCTCAAAAACATAATCTCCAACCAAGAATGCCACACCTATCTGAACTACCCAAAAAATGTACTGGTAGGATAAAGACTTTTAAACATGTGAAATCTCATTTGAATCACTGAATTCAGTCAACAGAATAGTCATGGAACCCCAGGACATGAGAAAAAGGCAAACAGAAATTTCAGGGCATACTTGTATAGGATACATGGGATGTATAGGGGATAGCTCTACATATATTCCTATTATAATGCTGTAATATTACAAAACTATAAACAATCTTAATGTACAAGAACAGGAGAATAGTGATAAAATCACACAACAAAATGCCAAAAAATAGTTAAAATGAATGAACTAGAGTTACGTATATCAACATAATCCTCTAAAGCAATGTTGAGGTGAAGCAATCTGTAGAATGACATATATAAAATACTATTTATAAAGTGTTAAACCACACAAAATAGTTTTATATAGCATGCTCATACATGCATAGCAAAATATTAGAAGGTGCACAAAAATAATGAGCCACAAATTCAGAAGAAAGATTTACTTCTGGGGAGAAAAAAAAGCTTAGTATTTTTATTATAAATGAAGGAAACAAAGCATTCACTTACTATAATTTGTACTTTTTAATGGGAACAGAGAGTGAACAATTACAGGGGTGGGGGTGCATAAGGGTCCTAAGCAAATGGGTGCAGTTTGTTTCAGATGATGAAAAAGTTGTAGAAAAGGATAATGGTGATGGTTGTATATAACACTGTGAATGCACTTAATGCCAATGAATTATATAACCTAAAAATAGTAAAACAGTAATTTTGTTATGCATATTTTGTGACAATCCTAAAGAAAGTAGGGAGTGGAATCTAGAACACAGGTGAAAAATTAGCTTTTGAGGAGGAGGTAGGATTTCTTTTCTATTTTAATAGGCAGGAATACAGAAAAGATGATACAGATAGAGTCTAAATAATCTTCATGAAGAACAAACAAGCATTTGACCAAAGATAAGCAGCAAGCTTCCTACACAAGGTTGAGGGCCCATTGGCAACCTTATGAAACCTTAAGAACAGACAAGCTCTTGGATAATTATCCACCCACAAGTGATTTTCTAAAACATTTGTACTACATAGAGGTTAGGCAAGGTTATTCTCTAAGAGCCCATTAGTTTATGATTTCTATGAAATTCTAAAAGGATGATCTACAGGTCAAATGAAGGAAAACACAGTAATGCTAGATGGTATATAATTTCAAAGTTTCTTAAATTTGCCTGATCATAGGATTTGAATCACTTGAGGTATTTATCTCAGGCCTCACTCCAGACCTAGTCACAATTTCCAGGAGAGGAACCTGATATTCCAAGTATGTATTTGGAACCAGCAACCCCAAATCATTCTTAGGATCTGGCAAATCTGAAAATCTCTGGCCTGGAAATGACACTCAAAAGCAAAGAACAAGTTGAGTAGAGGAGTATTAAGAGGACTGGAGGGAGGTAAGTAGAGACTAAGGAACAGAAAAAAGTAAGGCTGCCATGGAAGAAAAAGACAAAATGACAGAGAAAACTCCATCATTAGTAAAATCAGAAGGCAAACCGGGAGGGGAGAAGGACTGTAGAATCAAGAGAGAAAATGCCTATAAGAAAATAGTAGTTGGGGGATGCCTGGGTGGCTCAGTTGGTTAAGCAGCTGCCTTCGGCTCAGGTCATGATCCCAGAGTCCTGGGATGGAATCCCACATTAGGCTCCTTGCTTGGCAGGGAGCCTGCTTCTCCCTCTGCCTCTGCCTGCCACTCTGTCTGCCTGTGCTCACTCTCTCTCTCTCTCTCAAATAAATAAATAAAATCTTTAAAAAAAAAAAAGGACGGAACCATTTAAAAAAAAAGAAGAAAAAAAAAGAAAATAGTAATTGGCTTTGCATGCATTTAAAAAAAATTCTTGTGCAGAGAGAGAGGAGGAAGCAGGCTCCCCGCCGAGCAGAGAGCCTGATGCGGGCTCCATCCCAGGACCCTGAGATCATGACCCGAGCCGAAGACAGAGGCTTTAACCCACTGAGCCACCCAGGCACCTCTGTTCTGTCGATATAAATCCTTTAAAATTAGAAGTAACTTCATGGGGCACCCGGGTGGCTTAATCAGTTAAGCGCCCAACTCTTGGCTTAGGCTTGGGTCATGATATCTGTCTGGGTCTTGGCACTGAGCCCCTGGGGCTCCATACTCAGCAGGGAGTCGCTTGGGATTCTCCCCCTCTGCCCCTTCCCCGCTCATATGAGTGCATGCACCCTCTCTCTCTCTGAGATCTCTCAAATAAAGTCTTCAAAAAGAAAAAAAAGAAACAACTTCACAGTTATCCTGTATCAACTGCCAAGAGTGAAGGAAGTTTAACTGTGCTCCAAATATTTTACTTTTCAATACTTTTTAAAAAGGACAGTCATAAGTCAGTTAAAAACTTAGAAGATAGCAGTTTTATTCATAACTGCCAAAACTTGGAAACAACCAATTTGTCCTTCAGTAGGTAAATGGATAACAGTAGTATATCCAGACAACAGCATATTATTAAAAAGAAAAAAAAAGAAAGAAAGAAAAGAGCTATCAATCCATGAAACGACATGGAAGGGCCTTAAATGGATAGTATTAAGTCAAAGTAGTCAATCTGAAAAGGCTACATACTATTTGATTCCAACTATTTTACATTCTGGAAAAGGCAAAACTAGGGAGACAGTAAAAAGATCACAGAGTTTGCTAGGAGTTGGGAGAGGAAGGAAAAGGATGAAGAGGCAGAGCACAGAGATTTTTAAGATGCGAAAATATTCTGTGTACTACCATAAAAATGGGTACATGTCATTATACATTAGTCCAAACCCACAGAAGTACACCACCAAGAGTGAACTATAATGTGAACTACGGACTTTGGGTGATTGATGAATCAACATAGTTTCATCAGTTGTAATAAATGTACTATGGGGTGGGGGGGGTGGATGTTGATAATGAGGAAGGCTGTGCACAGACGGGGTCAGACAGTATACAGTACCTTCTCTCTGTACCTTCTCCTCAATTTTGCCATGAACCTAAAACTAATCTAAAAAAGAAATCTTAAACACACACACACACAAACACACAAAAACAACACTTAGAAGAACACCAAGCCAGAAATACACTATATGGACATGCCCCCCACCACACACACAACTGAGTCCAGGGGTAATTATTCTACAGAACTTATATTTTAGGAAGAAGCTTATTCAAATTGATTGTTTAAAAAAACAGAAAGGAAGAGGCACCTGGGTGGCTCAGTGGGTTAAAGCCTCTGCCTTCGGCTCAGGTCATGGTCCCAGGCCCCCGCATCGGGCTGCCTACCTGTGATGTCTGTCTGTCAAATAAATAAATAAAATCTTAAAAAAAAAAAAAAAAACAGGAAAAAGCTAGCCAGCAATCTTTCTAACTTTGTGATCTGTGACTAGAAAGGCATTCCCACTTTAAAACACAACAGTGAAAAAGCAGTGTGAGTCAAATAAGTTTATTATAAGCTGTACTTAGAATGAGAGGGGAAAAAGATCCAAACCTACCAGTTCTATGCTGGTTTATTTTATAAAGCCAGCTACTTAGAGCATTTATTTCTCCTTTTATATAACACACTGACAGTAGTTCACAAATAGTTTCTCAGTTATTTAACACTCTTCTAGTTCAGCTCTCCTAATCAGTACTACCCGATTACCATAAAATGTTGATTATACTGATCAAAGATGAGGAGCACCTAATAAACCCATTTTAGGGCTTGTCACAACACACAATGAAGAAGTAACATTTGCTGATTTTCTCTGGAACAGAAGACATTGCCATTTTATAGTAATAAACGTAGTATTTATAAGAATTTCTACCACCGGGACGCCTGGGTGGCTCAGTTGGTTAAGCGGCTGCCTTCGGCTCAGGTCATGATCCCAGCGTCCTGGGATGGAGTCCCACATCGGGCTCCTTGCTTGGCAGGGAGCCTGCTTCTCCCTCTGCCTCTGCCTGCCTCTATATCTGCCTGTGCTCACTCTCTCTCTCTCTCTAGCTAATAAATAAATAAAATCTAAAAAAAAGAAAAAAGAATTTCTACCACCACCTAAATAAAATTAGACCTACGAGCCTCAGTAAGACTTCAACACTGTATATATACAGAATTTTTTTTTTTTTAAGATTTTATTTATTTATTTGGCAGACAGAGATCACAAGTAAGCACAGAGGCAGGCAGAGAGGAGGGGAAGCAGGCTCTCCGCTGAGCATGCCTGATGTGGGGCTCGATCCCAGGACCTTGAGATCATGACCTGAGCCGAAGGCAGAGGCTTTAACCCACTGAGCCACCCAGGTGCCCCGATATACAGAATTTTTTTTAAGCAGAACTTAAAATATGCACATTTGCCAGATAAAGAAAACAAATCTTACTATGGTAGGCAGGTTTTTTAATTAACTGCCTCTCTCCCCAGCACATACATACACACATCATACTTTTCCATATACACCCTTCAATTACCTAGTTGCTCTAAGGTGAAAATAATCTCAGATGGCAATATTTAAAACAATTAATCATTTAATTTCACTATGTTTTCAGTGTTTCTTCTTGTTGCTTTGGCTTGCAATTCCTGTACAGAATTTACAGTCTATATCCATTGATGGCTCATGACCAGGAATATCAGCACCACCTAGAAACTCATCAGAAATGCAGACTATAAAGCCCCAACCCAGACCTGCATTTTAAAAAATTCAAAAATTCAAAATCTGCATTTTATATATATATTAAAACTTGCTAACCCTCACCTACAGGATTTAATTCCACTCAGAGACAGAAGAAAAAAATAATTTCTCTCTGATGATCTGCCACTATTTAACCTTGCTAAGGTCATAACCAAAATGTGACCTTCCTTATCTATAAAATGAAGGCTTGGAAAGGCCCCCACCTACTCTAAAATCCTGTTAGTCCATAAGATAGAAGACTATTATAATTACAAGATATAGCACCTAAGCAAAAAAATCATAAATTATACTTACATATATAAACATATACAGGGAAAAATATATATATATTTTTTAAGATTTTATTTATTTATTTGTTAGAGAGAGAGAGAAAGAGCGAGCACAGGCAGACAGAGTGGCAGGCAGAGGCAGAAGGAGAAGCAGGCTCCCTGCCAAGCAAGGAGCCCGATGTGGGACTCCATCCCAGGACGCTGGGATCATGACCTGAGCCGAAGGCAGCTGCTTAACCAACTGAGCCACCCAGGCGTCCCGAGAAATATATTTCTAAGTGGACACTAATTTTTTTCTTCATTAACCAACCCAAAGATTCCACAAACACTTAAAACTTGTTGGTCAAAACCGTTATTTAGCCAATGATTATTTAAAACTTAATTAGATCTGAATAATCCTACAAAATTATAAAAATACCATACATATGTATGTGTCAAAATATATGTAGTTCTTTAGATTATAAACCCAACTTTACAAAGTTACCCTGTATCAACTGCTGAAAGTAATCAAATTTGAGGATGAGCTTGGTGCTTCAACTGATATTTATTATGAACTCAATACCTTCTCTGGTGTTAGAATATCTGAGTTTTATAGAATGCGAAAAGAAAAAAAAACACTCTTATGTGCATCCTAGCTTTGCCACTACAACAATTTAAAAATATAAAAACAGCAGAAGATACAATTATTTTTGTACAAAACAAACCTACAATTTACTTCCTTTGACTAGTGCAGATTAAGTTCTAAAGTAGTGCTTCCCAAAGCTTACTGTGTATATGAATCACCTGCAAATCTTGTTAAAATGCAGATTGTGATTCAGAAGACGTGGGCAGGGGTCTGAATGCCAAGTTCATACACGGAATAAGTAGAAAGCTTCTAAAAAAGCCCCATCACTGGTCTTGATAAGCACTGGTTTCCAATTAAATTTCTAATTGAGCAACTTCTCATTTTCCCATCCTTATCTTACTTGATCTCTCCTGAAATGTGATACTTAATTACTTCATCATTCTGAAAACCTAGAAAATATGTATCCTAATCTTCCTTCTACCTCTTTCTTTTTGATCCCTTTCTTCCTAGAAACCAGTCTTTTCAAACCCTGTGTTAACTTTGTGACCAGCACCACCATCTGCCCATTTGTCCAAACCATATTTTAAGACTCTATCCTTCTCCCTCACCAACTGTAATTAATCCCGTCTTCTAATTATTTCTCAAACTTCATCCCTTCCTCTCTAGGGTCAGTATCTGTTTTAACACAGATAATTTCTGACTTGGTTACCATAGTAATGTAACAGTCTTCTTGCCCCAATTTCATTTTTGTCCTCAATCCCATCCTTCACATTCCTATGTAAACTTGGTAAACATAACTTGATAGTACTCCCCTATTAAAATTCATCAATGACTTCTCCATTACCTTTAGGAAAAAGTACTAACTTTCTTTTGGCACATCATATGAAGCTCTTCACAATCTTGATTTTTTCGTCTTGTCTCAACTCCCACAACCCCTCAATAGTCAACATGTACTCTTGCCATGTCAGGCTAGATGCAGCTCCCTAGAAGTACCACATTCTCTAAAGCCTCTGTGTGTTTGCACAGGCTGTTTTTCCTTCACTTAAAATGCCCTTATTTAGCTAAGAACTAATCTCCTGTTAAGACTCTACTCAAGCATCACATGCTTTAAACTGCCCTTTTTAATCACCTCAAGTCTGTTAGGTAACACTGCAAACTGTGCTCCCTCTATTACAAGGTTTTCCCTATGCATAATACTTGGGCAAATTGTATTATAACTGCTGCTCTATTCATCTCCACCAAACCGAGCTCATCAATTAGTCCTTTTTAGAACAAAACGTCCAGTACATGGTTTGCTGAGGGGCACCAAGCAGCACAGTCGCTTAAGTAAATAACTATTCGCTAAATAAACTACCTTGAAGTAAGTCATGAATGATTATTATGGCTACATATTTAAACTGTAAATAACTTCCAAAAACTGTCTAAGGTAACAAAAGTTTCTTCAGTTTGGGGCGCTTGGGGGGCTCAGTCGTTAAACATCAGCCTTTGGCTCAGCATCCTGAGATCAAGCCCGCATCAGCCTCCCTGCTTGGCAGGAAGCCTGCTTCTCCCCCTCCCACTCCTCCTGCTTGTGTTCCTGTTCCCACTGTCTCTGTCAAATAAATAAAAATCTTTAAAAAAAAAAAGTTTCTTCAGTTTATTTATAGGCTTAACAGAATTTCAAAAGACTTCATTAAACAACGAAGCCCAAAATATTTAAGGTATTCACTTAATTCCCAACAATATAAAGGTATTTGCTAAAAATTAATAGCCTTCTCATATTGTGTTTAAGATTATTTTAATTTCACCAACGACAGTGTTAGGCAAATAAAGGCATTTGTCTCTTCCAAAATGATGGGCATATTGTTCAGGTGGCCTAAGTTAGCACCCTGACTTCTACTTACTAGCTACATGACCTTGGATAACAATGAACATCTCCAAGCTTCAGAGTTTCTTCAAGGAAAACAGAGATAAAATTGCTTACATACACCATAGGTTGTTTCAAATATTCAGTTACGCATGTGGAACTATTTCTATAAACCATGAACTGCTAAATCAATGTCAACTACTGCGTTAGCTTCCATACTAAGATCTGCCAAATATTTGACAGATGCACCTTTAAAGTTTCATGGACTACTTTGACCTCCACACCCACCCCATACTTCTCCAACAACTGAAAATTCATAAATAAAATATTAAGTTCCAGAATTACCACAGCACAGGACTTAATCATTAGTCCTCAATATTCTTATCTGGTTGAAGTCTTAAAGATATCTAGTTTAATAATGATTTCCTATGTTCTTAAGAAGAGGTTTTTTTTTATAAATCTCAAAGTAAATCTCAAGGTAAGTTGTTGGTACAGTCATTTAAATTTCAGCTCCATTTAAAAAAATTAATTGGAGGACAAAAATCAGCAGGGAATATTTAGAGATACCTTCTTTTACTAGCTGTTTAGACTGGGTACTATTGACAAATGAGCTTGATCTATTATAGACTAACTGACATGAAAGTTAAAAAGTCACCACAACAAAACCAAGACTTTTTTCACCCATATTTCTGGCTTATTTCTCAGATATGCTTGTTGGTCTATCAATCAGAAGAGAAAATTTGCTGCATTTTTGCAACTAAAAAAGTGATAAAGCATGTTAATTCTGCTCTCAGCAATACCCTTCTTTGTTAAATAGGGACTTACGGGGATTATGGCCTATATCAGGAAGACTGTTTTCAGCCCCTTCTCTGCGATATTTATAAAAATAGGATTCTTAACCTTCAAAGGGCAAAACTCCTTTAAAAAAAAAAAGTAAAAGAAAAAAGAAAATCTACTACAAAAGTCAGCACTTCGGTACCTGATTGTGGTAACAAGGCCAAAATCCAAGACGAAGCCCTTTATTGCACATCGTGTTCCAACATCTTGGGCAGCCCCATCTTGCGACCTCTCCAGATTGGCTGCTCCTGCTCTCTCTACTGCAGAGAGAACTTCAATTAGAGAAATTCTGAAGCTCATAAATCTAAACTGGATACTCCCCTCACTGGAGGCAAGGATGGTTAAGAATCATTAAAAAGATTCAAGTTAGAGGAGGTTGCAAATAAATCCATGTGGCCTGAAACCACTATAATGCAGGCAGCTGAGAGTCTTATTATGCAACAGTCTATTTACCTAAAAAATAAAAAATCTTAGGAAAAGAATGGCAGCAAATTATTAGATAACCTGAAAAAACAGGTTATTATAATCATATATCTCTAAAAAGTAAAATATTCTCCACTAAACTTGTTTTGAACTTATATCTGTGATACCAAGTTACAGCTGACCATTCATGTTTATTATCTTTGTAAGAAAAGGAAGCAAGGAAATAGCTAGGATATGTTATTAACTTCTTTGCCCTAAAGTAACTCATTGAAAAAATGCCTGGTTAAAAACCACTGGTTAGGAAGGAGAGATTTCCCTGCTGACTTAAGCCTAGCTGCCCAAGCAAGGCTTTAGAAAAGGTCTTCACCTACAACAGTGCATAGGCAGAAGGAGCAGAGGCTATGGCGGTCTTCCTAGTGACACTTTCAAGTCACGTAAATGGGGTATGTTTCTGGGATAGACTGCCAACAAGTTACTGTAAGAAACAAAAACAGCAAAAACCTGGCAAATAAACAGGCCAATGCCCTCATGTGTTTATTATGACATAAGTCAGTCTTAACTAAAGTTACCTTGACGCCACCAAATCTAAGTCACATATTCTATACTAATAGTACCTGATTTCTGAAAGACTGGATTAGTTTTCAAGCTGGTTTTCCATAAAGACTTGTAATGATGTCTAACATGTATAAAGCATTTCTCAGACCAAGCAAGTAACAAGTTACATCCTAAAGAACTTCAGCAATTAAGATTTTTCAACTAGAGCAATAAACTAACGATTTGAATCACGTTTACCACCATGAGTTTTTATCAAAAAGTGTGCTGGTATGTGCAAATGAAACAGAATGAGGTTAATACTATCAAGAAACTGTATTTACTTAACAATTTAACAATGATTTTATCTTACCTGAGTGTGAAAATTTGAAATGGTGGTTGTTTCAATATCTTTCTTGCCCAGAATCTCCATTTTCACAGGAGTGTTGGGGAAATTAAAAGCAAAGTAGTCCAAGAAGTCTGGGAGATAAGCAGCCGCTCCATGCACTATTGCTAAAGCATAGTAAGCAGCATTTTTCTCATTTTCACTGAATGTCAAAGCAAGAAACTCCTCAGAAAATCTCTCCATCTCCATTGGAGACAAAAATGAGAGTTCATCCATGTAAGCATGAAGGACAAGTGCACCACCATTGGACTGGTGTTCCTCATGAATAAAGTTGCTAAATTTAGTACCTGTTTTTAAGAAATTTCTACGAATAGAATGTTCCTGGTGAGTCATAAAAGGTGTTTGTACTCCCTGGGGTACCCGATATTCTTGCATGCCCAAATTTAATCGGCACAGCTGTTCATCTTTCAGATACCTGAAGGACTCCTTATTAACTCCTGAAGTGCTATTTATTTGTCCTTGGGTGAGGAATTCCTTACTGATGCGGGTCAGGCCAGCACAGACGGTTTGTACTTCCTTATTGTACATTTTAAGGCGTCTTCCTCGCATATCTTCTCGGTGTTTCTTTTTCTTTTTCTTCTTTATTTTCTTCAAGACAAAATCATCAGCTCTCTGGGTTTTACCATTTTCATCTGGTGTTTCTGGCCACAATAATTAAAAAGAAGTTAGTTGCTAGGCCTAGTGTCAACATATAAACTTCTTATGGTACTTGACCTCAAATTAAATGGCCTATTCTCAGTTTCTCTGAATTTGCGATGACAACTTACATGTTTATAAAATGACTCAGACAAAAATCTTAAAATACGGTAATATTCGGGGCTGCAAACTATGCTAAAAAGTAAACAATGAATATTTAAGCATATAATTTAATACAATTTGCAATCAAAAGTAAAGGAAATACCCAAGTAAGTCCATACCTGCCATACTGTATGGAATATCTTTTCAGTAACCACTATAAAATCTAAACTGAAGTTTACCATATTTTGCTATAATGCATACAGCTAAATCAAACAACAGCAAATTACGCTGTAAGACACCATTTTGCCTACCAAATTGGCATGATTTTTCTTTTTTGGCCTTCTCGCATACTGTCTTTGGAAGTATAAATTGGTACAAATTCCATGGAGGGCAATTTGGTGGAGGGCAATTTGGCACCTACCAAAATGGATATGTACACCAAAAGCCTTGAAAATATTTTTAATTATCAGACCCATAAATTCCACTCTCAAGTAAAAATTACCTAAGAAAATAACTGAAGATACACAAAAATATCCATGACAGTTAAATTTAGGGACTCCCACTTAAATGTCTATCCTAAGTAACAGGATGCTGATTATATTCTGGCACTTACATACTGACAAAATACTAACTAGCCACTACAAGTTATATTACAAATGAAACAAACTAATGAATTACAAAGTTATAAAATGCTTACATTGCCAATCTTCCAGGAAGCATTCTCTAACAATTCATTCCTACCCAGTTTGGACAGCTTTCCTACCCTGTGCTTCCTTAGCACTGTACTGGCCTATCACAGAACTTAATATTCTATGTTATCACATATCTAATTTTTTACCTTTCCTCTAGACTGTAAGCAATCTAAGGTCAGAAATATGTATCTTACCTTTCTTTCCGCATCTAATGTATATATAGTATGTTTGTAACATTAGGCACTCAAACATTTATTAAGTACCCACTAAATACCAGGGACATTTCTGGGCACTAGGGATATGATGCTCAGACAGACATAATCCTCATTCTCTCGGATTTTACAATCTAGTTTAACAAGAAAAACAAAGTATCAGTAAGCTACTCTAGATGCTAAGGAAACCTCTCTTTGGGAGGTAACTTTTAGCTGAGTCCTAAATATTAAGACAAGCCAGGCATGTTTTCTAGGGGAAAATATTCCCAGGAGAAGCAAAGGACCTAAAGAGAGGAAAAAGTCTGACTGATCTACACATGTTTTGTATATGTATTACACAGAAAAGTATCTGAAGAACTACATATCAAAGTGTTAATGGTAGTTATCTAGGGTAGTAAGATTATAAATAACTAGATGTTTTCTTTTTTGCTTATCTGTATTTTCTAATTTTCTACAATAAACACATACTACTTTTATAATTAAAATTTTATTTTTAATTTTTAAGGGATTATCACATATTGACAAACCCAAAACAGAATAGCATCTTTTATTGACTAGTTCAAAAATATATCTAGCAAGAAATCTTTAGGATTAAATATCAGGTATATCCTGACCAACCTTTCAAATTCAATGTGGTATTTACTGAATTTTTCCACCCAACAACAGTATTTCTGACATGATTCAAGTAAGTCAGTGTTAAGAAAGACACTACAATTGATCCTATGACTACACCTGGGAATAACAAATTCAGTAAAATTTACAGTAAATAATTTATGTGGTATAATATGCAAATATAATAGTTGCAGTACTCTATACAAAATCATTTCAAATCACTAAATATTGCAAGTTATGAAAAATTTCTAAAAAAATATTTTAAAGTATAAGTCAGAGACTTTAAAATGTACAGACACCATATGACTTCCATTCTGTTTAATATCCATTTTTTTAAAAGATTTTATTTATTTATTTGACAGAGATGGAGATCACAAGTAGGCAGAGAGGCAGGCAGAGGGAGAGGAGGAAGCAGGCTCCCTGCTGAGCAGAGAGCGGACTCAGGGCTCGATCCTAGGACCCTGGGATCATGACCAGAGCCAAAGGCAGAGGCTTTAACCCACTGAGCCACCCAGGTGCCCCTTAATATCCATTTTTAAACAAAAAGAAAACCCTTCATTTGCAAACATCACTTGTGATTAAACTGAGACCATATAGCAAAATATACATGTAATCGGATTGCTTAAACTGGAAAGAGAAAAAAAGCAGTCCATCTTTTTTCTATATACAACTAAATCTTTGAGATTTTGTTAAAACACTTAGTAACAGTCATTTATATTTCTTACCATATAAAATTAAGTGCTTTTCCCACGTTAAGAACTGGTAATTTAGGCAATTCTCCCAAGCAACTAAATGTTAATGCCATTAAATACAAAGGTCAGACCAATTTTTAAAGTCATTTAATTACCCTCTGCTAAATGTTTTAGCATTTTCACAGGAAAAAAAAAAAGAAACTATCTCTGAATAGATCTGTTATTTTAAGCTTCAGAGGAGGTATTTGGTATGCAGAAGATGAATTGTGACCTAGATCTGCCACTGAAATTAACACCAAGAAGGAGCTGCCTTGATTGTAACACATTTTCTATATTACTATCGGCTTATCAATGGCATTTCTAACATGGCCAAGTCTCTGTGGGTTTTATTCCACACTCATTTATATGAGAACCACTCAAATCATCCAACACGGGCCCATCAGAAAAACCATGGTACTAGGAAATGAAAAGGACTTTAAAAATTGATTGTAATCTCATATTTCAACATGATAGAAATTTAAAATATGAAATAAATGTCAATCTATCTCCTCACTAATCCTGTTTTTCCAATTTTGGTTCTTATCTAAGGCTGATATAGAGAGCTCACCTTTGTTTATAGAGAAATTTTAGACTACCTGTGTCATACCAGCTTATGAATTTCAATGAATAAACAAAATTTACCTTTGAATTATTGTGATGACAACTAACTGAAAGTGGCATACATATACAAAGTTGTTACAGGTCATTACAGTAAGTTAGCCCTTCTTGCACTATGAGAATATCAATGTTGCCTTGCCTTGAATTAAAAACATTAATCAGGGGGCGTCTGGGTGGCTCAGTGGGTTAAAGCCTCTGCCTTAGGCTCAGGTCATGATCCCAGAGTCCTGGGATGGAGCCCCACATTGGGCTCTCTGCTCAGCAGCGAGCCTGCTTCCTCCCCTCTCTCTGCCTGCCTCTATGCCTACTTGTGCTCTCTGTCAAATAAATAAATAAAATCTTAAAAAAAAAAAAAAACATTAATCAGGGCGCCTGGGTGACTCAGTCGTTAAGCATCTGCCTTCAGCTCAGGTTGTATCTCAGGGTCCTGGGATGGGGTCCATGTTGGGCTCCCTGCTCAGAAGAGAGTCTGTTTCTCCCTTTACCCCTCCCCCCCATTCTCTCTTTCTCAGATAAATAAAATCTTAAAAAAAATAAAAACATTAATTAAAAGTCAATGTCTTTGCAATATAAATGTATCAAATCAGTATGTCGTATACCTTATACAATGTTATTTGTCAATTATATCTCAAAAAAAAAAGTCTAAAGTTTTCACAATCTTTCCATTCCTGATTGGCTGTTTTAGCTTTCCCACAGAGAACATACTCAGGAAGTAACATTTTGAGTATTTCCCTCCAGTGCAAAAGCTAAATTTTATTGACATGAGTTCTTTTACAGAAAAAAAGCCAAACCACATCTGTGATTAAGGAAAGCTCTCACATACCAAACTGTGAGAGCAAGCATAAAGAGAAGTATGTAAGTCTACAGAGGAAGATATATTTAACTGAGAGAAAAACTGCTGTCTTAAAAAAAAAAAAAAGATCATTCTAACTGTATCTAAATTAATGCATGACACTATCAATTAAATCCTAAGAGCCCAAGTGTCCACTGATTGAGTCATGAATGGACAAAGAAAATGTGGTGTGCAGACATACAAACACACACACATACACACACAATGGAATATTATTACTCAGCCATCAAAAAGAATGAAATCTTGCCATTTGCAGAGATGTGGATGCAGCTAGAGTCTACTATGCTAAGTGAAGTAAATCAATCAGGGAAGGATATACAGTATGATTTCACTTGTGTGGAATTTAGGAAACAAAACAGATGAACACATGGGAAAGGAAAAAAAAAGAGAGGGAAGCAAACCATGAGACTTAATGATAGAGAACAAACTGAGGGTTGAGGGAGGGATGTAGGTGGGGGATGGGCTAAATGGCTGATGGGTATTAAGGAGGGCACTTGTTATGATGAGCCCTGGATGTTCTACGGTAGCAAGGAATCACTAAATTCTACACCTGAAACCAAAATGAAAATAAAATAACATGTGCTAATATTATCAACTATCAAACAGCATCATTTATTTACATCACTATTGAAAGTTCTCATTAATGTAAAAAAATTAGCTTTTTCTATCACAAAACTTTAATTCTCATCATCATTCTTACAGTTGAATAATAACTTAGAACTGAAAGAAATGTAGTATCCTCAATTCTTAAAAAGCATGGTGGATACACATCAAAGTAAGTACAATGTTTTATATTTTTTTAATCATATTAAAGAAAAGGGCTGAAGTTGTTTTCTGAAAATAAATTTTTTAGTCTTACTGGGTATCTTTCCCATTCCATATAAAAATCTGACTAAAAAGGTCACCGTATGTTACTAACACTGCCTTACTTTACCCCCCATCCCTCCATATTACGTTTAAGCATGGCTGGCTGAATTTGAATCCCTGTCCTAGTACTTCCTCCCGTAATATTACCTTTTGCAACTTAATTTCTTTGTACCTTGTTCCTCATTGGTAAAACGGGGGAATTAATAGTACCTCATAAAATCAATGAGCAGAGTAAACAAAGCACATAAAGCACTTAAAATAGTCCTAGAATATAACAAATACTCAATATGTTAACTATTATTACCCCAAAATAGATGGATTGTAGAGGCAGTAGAGAGTGCTACACCACCAGGTGCTTCACAGTTAGAGAGACCTAGCCTAATGTCCCAGTCCTAGAACTTACTGCTTAAGGTCTCCGGGAACACTCATTAATCTCTTTAAACTTCCATTTTCTTATCTTAAGATGTTAATTCTAGTATCTACCTCACAGAGCTCTTGTAAGGATTAAATAATAGGATAAATATAAGGGCCTCATCACAATACTGAACACACAGTAAGTGCTCCCCATCTTTATTACCATTTTCACAATAATATTTAATGCATTCCTTGAAATACTGGCAATAACTCTGAGATATCAAAACTAGAGAGAGAAATTACTGGACCTAGAATACAATATAGTATACTACAAGAGAATCCCACAAAAAGGAAAAAAAATCTCTGAAAGAGGGAAGAAAATCATTATTCAAGAAGGTACTAGGTATCATATATGCTATCTCATTTTAATCCTCAAACAAACCAGTGAAGAAGATACATAAGTCCATTTTATAGAGAAGAAAACAGCTTGAAATAAGATAGGTTACTTATCATAGGCCACAAAACCAGTACATGAGAACCAAGTTTCAAACGCTCACCTTGTCAGATTCCAAAACTCAAACTCTTTGCATACACTATTATACTACACTCTTCCATCCTGCCCTTCTCTATCAACTCTCTGCAACACTCCTGTGAAATAATCAACTAAAATTACCTGGTTACAATTAATGGACTTGAGAAGCAGGAGGAGGACCTACAAGAATCTCCAATAAAGGAAGCGTTACTTCATTCAACAAATATTTTACTGAATGCCCATTACATGGTAACTCTGCATGATCACAAAGATGGTATTTATGTTATGCAAAAATTTCATACCCTAAAGGCCTCCCCCCCCCCATAATTAATGAAAGTATCAGTCCCTAAAGTTGCTGCTCTGATAAATGAGAGGATTTGTTTATTTGAGTTCTCTGTATAATCCCAAATAATTCCTCACTCCTATCACCAAATAGGATTTGGATTTTAAATTCCTGCCAATAGCTTTCTGACATCACAGAAAATTACAATTAATTGTCTTATTTAGGGATACTACCTGTGACAGAAAGTAGACAGTTGGTCAAAGATGAAAAAATGTGAGAAAGGAAGACTTATTCACAAGTGAATACAAAAGAGTATATACTGTTACTTAATGACACTAGAGAAAAGAGCTAGGGGGATTGACTATGCTCCCTTTCCTTTTTTCTACAAAATCTTAAAATATTACTAAAACTGTAAATTTACTTAACAAGAATTAAAAGTAATTTTTGAGCAAAATATGTTCTATGCTTTTTATGAGCAACAAGGGGAGAGAAAAAATTAAGATTTCAAAATACAGCTAACTATAGGTTTAAGACTCAAGCCCATTACTTACAAGAAATAAAAAATATTTTAGTATCTATTTATTTAGTTAAAAATCCAAGTATGCTTAGTGAAAAATGAAAAGTAGATCACAAATCAAAAAAAATGGGTCCTATGGGACGCCTGGGTGGCTCAGTTTGTTAAGCGGCTGCCTTCGGCTCAGGTCATGATCCCAGCGTCCTGGGATCGAGTCCCACATCGGGCTCCTTGCTCAGCAGTGAGCCTGCTTCTCCCTCTGCCTCTGCCTGCCACTCTGTCTGCCTGTGCTTGCTCCTGTGCTCTCTGACAAATAAATAAATAAAATCTTTAAAAAAAAAAAAAAATGGGTCCTAGATTCAGTTCTATCACCTAATAACTAGAAAATCTTAAGCATGTCACTTCACCTCTTCAAAACTCACTTTAGTTCCCATTTTAGAGATGAGAAATCATTGTTTAAACTATTTTTGAGCAACTCCAAACACCTGGAATCTGAGACTATGATTAACTAATACATGAAATTGGACTGAGTACAGTTGGGCTGTTGGGAAGGAACATATCTTTCAGTAGAATGATCTATCTCAGAGATTGGCAAACTTTTTCTATAAAGAGCCAGATAGTAGTAAGCTTAGCAGCCCACACGGTCAAACTCAACTACTCTACTGTTCTAGTGTGAAAACTAACAGACAATACATTTGAATGAGTGGAGTGATGTTCCAATTTATTTCTGGACACCAAATTTAAATTTCTTATGATATTCATATGTCATGAGGTTTTCTTCAACCATTTAAAATATAAAGATCCTTATCTGACACATCATACAAAAACAGGCAGTGGAACTGATTTTTTTACAAATATGTAGAAGTAATCCAGTGGAGGAAGAAGTGCTTTCAACAAAGGCACTGGAAAAACTGGAAACATGAACCTCAACCTGAACACCTCACACCTTACACAAAGAACTCAAATGAATCAGAGATTCAAATGTAAAAGTTACCATTACAATACTTTAAGGAAAAAAATATGTGAAAATCTTTGGGATCTAAGCCTTGAGACCCTAGATTTGACACCAAAAGCATGATCCATAAAAGAAAAAAGAAATTAGACCTCAACAAAATTTATAACTTTTGCTCTGTGAAAGACCACATTAAGAGGAGAGAAACACAAGCAGCAAAAGTAGGAGGAAATATTTGCAAACAATATATCTGACAAAGGACCCACATCTGTAATATACAAAGAATTCTCAAAACTCAATAGTTTAAAAAAAAAAAAAGGCAAACAATTCAATTAGAAAATGGGCATCGAGACATAAAAAAGAGACATTTTACTGATAAGGATATATGGCCAGCAAATGATGGTCAAAATAAAGATGTTGAATTTCACTAGCCACTAGGGAAATGCAACTTGAGTCCATGACGAGGTAATACTTATTACACATCTATCAGAACACATAAAATAAAAAGAGTTAACAATACCAGATACTGGCAAGGATGTGGAGAAAGTGAAAATCTCATACATTGCTGGTAGGAATGTAAAATTGTGCAGACATTTTTAGAAAATAGTTTGGTATTAACTTTAAAAAAAAAAATAACAAGTAACACCTAAACATACATTCTTATGACCCAGCAATTGCATTCCCAGAGAAATAAAGGAAAATTTACATCCACACAAAGACCTGAACATGAACATTCAGAGAAGCTTTATTCTAACAACCAAACTGGGAAGAACCAAAACATCATTCAGTAGGTGAATGGTTAAACTGTGGTATATCTCTACCACAGACTACTACTCAGCAATGAAAAAGGAGTGAGCTATCAATACATACAACTTGAATGGATCTCAAGGTATCGTGCTGAGTGAAAAAAGCCTCAAAAGATCACATACTGTATTATTCCATCTATAACATTCTCAAAATGACAGAGAGTTGTAGAACAGACTGGTGGTTGCTAGAGGTTAAGGAAGGTGGGGAGACATAGTTGGTACCTAAGACTTTCAAGGGATTAGCACATGGGCATCTTTGTGGTGATGGAATAGTTGTGGATCTTGATTGCAGTGGTGGTTAAACTAATCTACAGGTGATAAAATGGCACAGAACTATACACACACCATTGCACCAATGTCAATTTCCTGGTGTTGGTATTATACAATAGTTATGTAAGATGTAACCACTGGGAAAAACTAATGAAGGGTAAAAACTTCTCTGGACTGTTTTTGCAATTTCCTGTGAATACATAATTATCTCCAAATAAAAAGTTAAAATACTTTCTGAAAATCTTAGGATAAGGGAGGGAAGACATAACTGTAAATAACAAGGGTCTAGCCATTCTCCTTATTAATGTTAGAGTTGCTTCAAGGACAAAGCTTGATAAAATAACAAAAGGCAGTTTTGAAAGTGCCTAATATCAGCTACTGTTTTAAGTACTTTCCACATACTGCCTCATTTAATCCACATAATAACCTTGTAAAACAAATACTCCAATCCCATTATACAGACAGAAAAACTGAAGCTGAAAGTGGTTAAAGTAGTTTGCCCATGATCAAACAGTAAGCAGTAGAGCCACAAGTTAAACTTAAGTTGACTCCAGAGGTATGCCTCCTGCACACCACTGTAACAAGTATAAAAATGTTCAGCGAAAAAAAGTAAAGATAGCCATCAAAGTGGGTGCAAAAGCCTGTATTAAACAAGGTTAAGCCACTTTGTTTTCTACAGGGTTCTCAGAAGTTTTAAAATACCAGTCTATGTCATGTACGTAGAAGGCTATAGTATACAGTTTTCCCCTCATGTATAAGGCCAGGGAGCCCTTTCTCTCAAACAGACAAACAGACCCTCACTCAAAACTTAAAATGTTTAAAACTAGACTTATTATGGTAATCCTTCTACAATACAAATATCAAATTGTTATGTTGTATACCTGAAACTAATATAACATTATATGTTACCATATTTCAATCAACAACAAAAAAAGGTAAGATGTTAAAATTACCAGATCTTAACCTACTTCTTCATGTATTGGCAAACTAAAAATGTTTCAAGCTGTGCTGCCTTATATGGTAACTACTAACCAAAAGAAACTAGAATTAAATAAAATTAAAAATTCAGTTCCTCAATTACACCAGCCACATTTAAGTCTTCAAGACTTATTTCAAGGGCCACTTATAACTGATGCCACCATATTGGACAGCACAGATACAGAACATTTCCATCACTGGAGAAATTTCTGTCAGACAGCACTGAGTTAAAGGTTTGTTTTTGTTTGTTTTTTAAAGAACACAGGGCCTGTGCAATCCTTGGAGAAGCACACCGTTGTTTATTATACGTTTAACTGCCACTATCCCACCATAAAAAGGGGCAAGGTCAGAAATTTTTGATGGAGCTGGCTACTGCCATTCTGATGCCAAGGCATGGGGAAGGGGTAAGCAAAGAAGGGGAAAAAGTAACTGAATACCATGAAAAAAAGAAAGGAACTACAAGCCACTGGGGGAGGATGCTTAAACTGGGATTCAAGGACCTGGGTTCTACTCTTTATTACACCAATTATTCATTAAAATTAAAAATTTTTAAAGTTCGTACTTGGTACTAATTAACTGTGACTTAATTAGACAAGTCTCTTCACTACTTTGGGCATGGGTTTCCTCTTCCACAATATAAATCTGAATTAGTTGATCTCTAAGATTCCCTCTACCTCTATATGGTTAAAACACACACTCACACACAAGAAATGAAAAGACGAGAAATATAAGACAGCAAGATCACTGCATACTGGTGGTGGAAACTGGCAGTCCTATCAGATTGGCACAAGTTTTATTCCTGAAAATAACATCTGGATACCACCAAAGGAAGAAAGATTTCATTCAATTCAATAAGTATTTATTGAGCAATTATTTGCAACAAACTGCACTATTTGGAAGTGGCACCACAAAAAAACTGATTAAGTCAAGACCAAGTATGTGGAAGGAATCCAAGACTCACAGAACTTTAGATTGAAAGGCTTTGTTCATTAACATGTAATAACCCAGCTGGCCCAATACTAAGAAATACTAAGATACTTATATCTTAAAATCTTCCTGAGGAAAAATAACTAAAAATTATATAAAATCATATAAAAATCCTTGGTATGATCAAAATTCCTACCCTCACCCCACAGAGAATACAAATAAATGCTACGTGTACTTGTGAACAGGAAGACACCAATTTTGGTAAATTTAATTTCTCTAGATCCCACATTTAATTGGGTAGTCCTATATTTTCTGGGTTCAATATTTTTTGCTCTAGTAAGGGTTACTGGAATTAAATAAATTCCTTTTTTTTTTTTTTTTTTTTTTGGTGCCAGAAAGAATAAATTGCAACTGGAATTCTTGCTTCTAACTATTCACTTACTACACATTTCCCACTCTTCACAGGCACAGTTAGTCCTACTTTCTAGGATCAAAAGAGAGAGAAAATCTTCCCCAACCCTCTTCCCAGAATTAAGATTTAATATAAAAATTAAAAACTATTTCGCCTCCGGATAAAAAAGAACCACTACGAACTACCTTTAATATTTTTACCTTGCAGAGGCTAAAGCAACCTGTGAGTCGAGTAACCTCCGTAAGAATTCAAACTCATTAAAGCCCCACAGCATACCCGTGAATATTTTGGAGCCTGGGAGAGTGAACAGTAAAGATTTCCACCAAAGATAACAAGAAGAAAGGATTTTAGCGACAGGTCTTTACTTTAGAAAAAACGGTTTTTTAATACCCCAGCTACTAATCCCACGCCAAAGACCGCGCGGCGCGGAAACCCTGGCGAATTTGAAAACAAACGTTGGTAGAGGCTCAGGGAGAAGGGCGGGGGCGGGGAGGGGGAGCCTGGCAAGGGGGTTAGCAACTGACAGCTCGGCCTCGAAATGAGAAGCCTCAAGTAGGTCAGGCTGTGTCAACGGTTTGAAATCCAGAGTCCACCCCAGTGGGCTTAAGGGAGTAGAGCAGCAGGAGGTAAGTAGGGGTTTGGCGTCTTTCAGTGCTAAAGGGGCGGGATATCAGAACTGAGAGAGACCTAAAGCCCAAGCTCGGGGCAGTTCGCCTGCTCTCACCTCTCTTGGGGGCCTTGGTCAGAGGCACCCCTCCAGTCCTCTCGCCGTTTTCCTGCTTGTCCTTGTGCTTGAGATCGCCAGGAACGCAGGAGCTGGGGTCACCATCGGAGCCGCGGTGGTGATGGTGCTTGTGCCGCTCCTTGTGGCCCTTATGCTTGGGCCCGGCCGCGCTCACCGTCAAGGGAGAGAAGGTGAAGAGGGCCGAGGTGCCTGGGGCCGGGAGCGGGGCAGCGACAGCGGGCCCGGCGGGTGCCAGCGAAGGTGGCGGCGGAGGCGGCAGGAGCAGAGGCTCAACAGGGCCTGGGACGGTTGGGGCTGCATTCGTTGGCGGCAGCGGCCCGGGATGTTGGCGGCTGCGACGCCGCCGGTGAGGGGGAGCGAGAGGGGGGTCCTGGCTCGGCCGCCCCCGCTTCTCCTGAGACCCTCCACTGCTCGCTCGGCGCTGCCGCTTCACTCCCCGCGGCGAGACCCCAGGATGGGGTTTCTCCTTTCCTTCTTTGTCCGGCTCCTCCTGCGCCGCCACCGCCCGTACTACGCGCACTGCTCCGACCTGCGCAGCCATTTCACCCACAAACACACATTTAAATGGCCCGACCGCCCCCCCGTCCGCGTATCGCGCAAGCGCCGCCCGCGCACGGCCCGCTGGGCATTGGAGTCTCTCCCCCGCCCTCCACTTCTCGGCGGTTCTTCCTCCGGAGCTGAACATGCCGGAAGCGGCAGTTCCCTGCGCTTCTCCACAGGCCTTTCCGAGAGAGCTCTATTGTAAAACACCCTGGGCGGCGCAGAGCCTCATGGGAGAGGTAGTTCCCTCGCGCCCCCGCCGCGTCCCTGACTCTGGGAGTGGAGGAGCGGAAAGAGAGCGTGCGCCGAGTCACGCTTCGGGCGGCGACGCAACCGCCGCTGCGCGGAGAATTACCGCCAACCGCCTTAACGGCCGAAACAATGTTAGTGGGTTTTGGAGTCTGTCGGCGCGTTCCAATTATCGTGTTCGTGTGCCGCTTCGTCATTTTATACGGAGTCGGTGGTCTCCATAGGTACTTTTAAGTTTCGTAGTGCTCTCATAACCTTTGGGAGGTAGAAGAATCTGCGGCCTTTTACCTTTGGACAAGCGATGTAACGAAGAGGAAAGGGGAACTTGATCATGTGGGCAATTTGGGTTTGGAATCGAACGGGGCCGCAATGAAGACACGTTTTAACCTCTTCGTGGGCACTGGTGTGTTTACAGCTCCAGGCTGGCAAGGCAGGTGCAAGAACTGCCTGGACGCCTAGTGAGCGCCGCAGCACCTCACTTTCGAGCCACATCCCCTCTAATGCCTGGAGAGGTAGCGGCCATCATTTATGTCGAATCCATCCCCAAGGTGACGAAAAAATTCTAGACGGAAAACCATGTTTTTAAACTTTTTTAAACAAGTTTTTTTTTTCCCCCAAGTCTCAAGTATAGGGTTGCATGAATTTGAGAAGTGTGTCTACCACAGAACATTCCAAAAATCGTCACTGTTCAAGGTTGCTGCCCGGAAATTCATTCACAATTCCATCGTCAAGATTTTAGATTTTACCTAAGATTCTGTTCACATATTTGGTCTTTGATGAGGATCTTTGGGAATAATTGATTACAATGAAGTCCTCAGGAACACCACTAGTGCCTGGAGAAGTATTCAGCTAAATGAACACTGAAGTTAGTTTTTTTATTTGTTTGTTTTGTTTTTATTTACTTGATAGAGATCACAAGTAGGCAGAGAGGCAGGCAGAAAGAGAGGGAAGCAGTCTCCCTGCTGAGCAGAGAGCCTGATGCGGGGCTCGATTCCAGGACCCTGAGATCATGACCTGAGCCGAAGGCAGAGGCTTAACCCACTGAGCCACCCAGGTGCCCCCTAAAGTTAGTTTTTAAAACAAAGTTTATTCAGCACCTATTGTGTACATTGTGCTACAATAAATGGGTTAACATATCATCCAGTTAGCTCTATCATTAGGCTTTCTAACGAAAGGTATTGAACAAATGCTGTTTTCTAAGTATTTCATGTTTCTAAAAGTTAAAAAGAAACTTCTAAGTTAAAAAAGTCATTAGAAGAACTCGGGAATCCTCTGTAACAATAATTACCCACTAACTTATTTGTTACATAAAATCAGATATGAAAACAAAGATTTTCTAAAAATAAGGCAGATCCACATTCATAGAGAAAATTTTTTAAACCTCTGATTGGTTGGATATAAGTTGCACATATTTATGTAGGACCTTTGAAATGAAAAATGCTACCAAAAGATACCTATTTTGCTGATTATTCTTCTAGACTTGGTAACTGAATAACTTTGGTTAAAACTTATCAGAAATGTAGCTGAACATCTTGTTAGTAGATATATCCAAATACAGAAATTATTTTCTTTATATATTTTATTCTCTTAAATGTAACTTCTCCTTTTCTTATTACTCTAGTTCTCTAGTTTTCCACCTTTGGGAAGATGTGCAAGGTATACTCCATTTAGGCAAAAATAATTCCCAGGGAATAGTCATTGTCACAAACACAGGTCACATTTTGTGAAACACTTTCTATAGTAATTCTGGCAATGTAAACATTGAGTTGAGATCCAATTCTTAAAAACATTTTGAAGTTCATAAAAAAAAATTTTTGAGGCTTATATTTATGTAGAAAAGTAGAATAAAATAACTTCCAAAATGAAAAATAAGTCCTTTCGAAAACTGTTTCTCAGTGTTCTCTACATAAGCTCAAGTGACAAATTTATTTCCAGTTTCCAGCCCATTATGAGATGAAAATGTAAAGTTTCTGGCACTTATTTGAATATTCTTTTCTAATATTGCTATGAACACATTACAGTATCTTCATTGTTGAAATGAATATGGAAACCTTATTTTAGCTAATAGTATTCTAGTATTCTTATTTGCAGATGCACTTGCAGCCTGTATTCCAAAGTTGTGTTAAATATTCCAAGTTGGTGGTGGTTTCCTTGGTCCTTTGGGTTTTGAAAAACGATTTGCAAAACCTGAGAACAGAAATAAAATTAAAACTTTTTTAGTATAGAAATAAATACTTAGATTTTAGAGCATATTATAACATATGCAAGTACATGGACTTTTTTTTCAAAAAGTTAGGCAACACCTTTGATTATTTTAATAATAGATTGTAAAGGCATAGTACTTAAGTTAATGCTTAAATGGTGACAGAATATTAATAACATTTTAATTTTGTAGAACACTTACAAATTTAATAATGGTAATAATTAGATGAAGAACCCTGGTTATAACCACCTTTGGTAATTCAGCAGATACAGTTGACCCTTGAACAGCATTTTCTTTAGCATATATATATATATATATATGCTATTTAGCATATACACATTTCTTTAGCATATATAGAACATACACATATATATATAGCAAACAAAATATGTGTTAATCAACTGTTTATGTTATGCATAAGACTTCTGATCAACAGCACGATATTGGGAGTTAAGTTCTGGGAGATTCTAAGTTTTTGCAGATTGTCAACTATATAGGGGGCAGGCAGGCATCCCTGTCCCCCACATTGTTCAAGGGTCAACTGTAATATCCTTTTTTTCCCCAGTTTTAAGGACATATTATTGACCTATAAAATATGTAAGTTTAAAGTATACAACATGATGATTTGAGACACATATATATTATGAAATGATTACCACATTAAGGCTAAATAACACCTCCATTCCCTCATAAGATTACCATTTTTTCGTAGTGATGACATTTATGATTTACTCTAAACTTTCAAGTATATAATGCAGTATTGTTAAAATTATCGTGCTGTACATTAGAACCCCAGAACTTACTCATCTTACAGCTGGAAGTTTGTACCCTTAGACCAACATCCCTCCATAGCCACTGGCAGCCACCATTCTATTCTATATTTCTGTGAGTTTGGCTTTGTTAGATTCTTCATATAACTGAAAACATACAGTATTTGTCTTTCTCTGACTTATCTCAGTGTAATGCCCACAAAATTCATCCATGCTGTCTCAAACAACAGGATTTCCTTCTTTTTAAAACTGAATAATATTCATACACACACACATAATGTATATATACATATTTTCTTCATTCAGCTGTCAAGTGGAGACTTAGTTGTTTCCAAGTCTTGCCTATTTTTAGTAACAGTGCAATGAACATGGGGTGCAGATAGCTCTTCTGAGATAATGATTTCATTTCCTTTAGATATATACCCAGAAGTAGGATTGCTGGATCACATGATAGTTCTATTTTTCGTGTTTTCAGAAACTTCTGTACTGTTTTCCATAATGGCTATACCAATTTACATTCACACCAGCGTTGTACAGGAGTTCTCCTTTCTCCACAGCCTAGCTAATACTTGTCTGTTGTTTTTTTTGATAATGGCTATTCTGACAGGTGTGGTTTTGATTTGTGTTTCCCTGATGATTAGTGATATCAAGCATCTTTTCACTTACCTGTTTGCCATGCATATGTCCTTTTCAGAAAAATGTCTATTCAAATCCTTTGCCCATTTTTTAACTGAATTGTTTTTTTTTTAAGTATTGTCCTAAAAAACTAAGTAATTACTTTTACTTTTCTGTCTCCTGAACACTCCCCTCTGCCCCCCCCAAAAGGAGGAAAACAAGGAAACTTTGCATAACAAATGAAAACTATTTCTGGGTCCTTTCAAAAAGATTTGCAGGTTGATAACATTATCTCTTTTTCACTTCAACCTAGGACTTTTCTTTGATGATGGTATATTTTCAAGGCATTCTGACACAGCAACTTTATATGCACTCAAATTGAATAATGAAAGTTTTGAGCAGAACTGATGAAAAGATCAGATGAGATATTTGTTAAAGCATCTAGCACAATGCCTGGCTCATCGTAACTACTTAAGTGTTGCTCCAACCAGAACCACAAAAACACTATACCAGAACTAGAAGAAAAGAACAGTATGGAAGAGAAGAAAAGAATATACAAACAAGGGGTGCCTGGGTGGCTCAGTGGGTTAAAGCCTCTGCCTTCGGCTCAGGTCATGATCCTCGAGTCCTGGGATCGAGTCCTGGGATCGAGCCCCACATCAGGCTCTCTGCTCGGCAGAGAGCCTGCTTCCTCCTCTCTCTCTGCCTGCCTCTCTGACTACTTGTGATCTCTGTCTGTCAAATAAATAAATAAAAATCTTAAAAAAATATATAAAAACAAGAACCCTATTAATATTAAATTTAATAATAGAACCACTAAATTCTCCATCTGAAACTAAAATTACACTGTATGTTAATTAACCAAAATTTAAATAAAAACTTAAATACCCAGAAAAAAATGAATAGTGATGATAAAAAAAATTGGGGGGAGAAGCACACAGCCACGCCCATGTACATTTTACTTCTTTGAGTGAGAAAAAAAAACAGAAGGAAAAATATTTTAGGTTGAATTGTTTCATACACATAGTCACAAACTATGTGTAGACAAACAGTCTGGATAGCTTGACTATAACCCAAGGAGACAGAATAGAAGTAGGAACATAATATACAAGTACTAAGTATCTGAAATTTAAGGGATACCCACATTCAGTCATTTTCACTAATCATTTCTGAATAGTTTAGAACAATAGTGAGCTATCTTTTTTTGCATGTAGGCCAATTCAGGAAAAACAAAAAATGTTTATAAATCACAAAATTTTAAATTCACATTTAGATACATTTTTAAGTAAAATATTACGGCAATTTCTGTTGCTTCCTTTCTAAAAAAGACCCAATGAAAGAGTTGTGCTTTTAATTAAGTAAATATTCAAATCTAAGCATATTTGAGAAGAAATAATATGGAGGAAGCTCTCTAATATTTTATCTTCATATTAGATCACAGGCTGCTGTAAAGTTAGATGGGTCATGAATTACTCAAGTGGTATCATGGATTAAGAGAAAAGGAAGCAAAAAAAAAAAAAAGAGAAAAGGAAGCAAGGGAACATTTGTGTTCCAGGCAAAGTTTGGTGTTTTTTCATAAGTTATATGAAGATCCATATAAATTTTTTAGCTAAATGATTTCATAAGAATCATAACTTTTTTTCTCTAACATTTTAAACCTTAGAGTTAATGTAATCCAAATAAAATTTTACAGCCCAAAAAACATCCCGAGATTCTAGTTAAATATTTGGCCAAGGTGGAATGAATAGAGACCATAATCCAGGTGTGGCAGAGATTGCTACCTTTCCACCAAAATCTTTCCTTGGTTCTTCAGGAATAGAATTGTATCTCAGCACCTGCCTCCCCAGCATTATTACAATTCCTTTAAACTATCAGAATTATGCTTCAGCTTCTATGTAGAATGAGCAATGTAAGATTAGAGAGCAACTGTTGTTATTATCATACTTGTGTATTTTTTTATAACTTTGATTAGATATGAACTGGAGTATCATAGCATCTCAGAATTTCATGTGACTTTGGCTAGTAACATTCATTTACTACCTGCCAACAGAGTTATTTGGTTACCTAGCTTCATTTTCTGCTATGCTAGGCATTTCAGTCCTAGGTAAGTTGTTAAGAGGTAACTAAGGTCAAAATGAAAAAGATAAATTGCATGGAAAGGATATAAATATAAGGACCTATATATCAACCTTGAATCATACTTAAAATTGTAACAAACTATAAGATAAACATTTTTTTTAACTCTGTTGGAAAGTAACACACATACCAAAATTCAGAAAGGAGCTGGAGCAATTTGACTGAACAGAATCTGCAGGCTTGTTTGGTGGGGAAGGATTACAGATACCTAGAATCAAAAGAAAAAAATATAAGGGAAAAAATGAAAGCAGACTCCAATTACTGTTTATCAGACCACATAATTTTGAAATTAAACTTTTCCTCCAAAGTAATACTCCTATAAACATATTACTATATAGTGTAACAAAATATAGATGCTTACAAATGGGTTAACACTATAATCTCATTTTTGTGTGGGTATCTTTTTAAGGGTTTTTTTCCCCCCTTGGAAACAGATTGTCTAGTAAAGCCCAACACTAAAGAGAAATCACCAGAGTATTCAGAAATAACATCCATTATATCGTCAATCAACTTCTTAGGGGATTCACATTGTGGTTTTTTATTTCATTTTACTTTGCACTCTGATCACTTTTTTTTTTTTTTTTTTGAGAGAGATAGGAGAGAGAGAAAGAGCAAGCCCATGCAGGGGAGTGGTGGAGGGAGGAGGGGCAGAGGGAGAGAGAAAAATCCTAAGCAAGCTCCACAATGGATCCCACAACCCTAAGACCATGACCTGAGTCAAAATCAAGAAGAAGATGCCTAACCAACTGAGCCACCCAGGTGCCCCTGCACTTTGATCACTCTTAACACGTTTTAAATAATTTGTTTGGCACATTAGCTCATCCATGGCACACCTTTGGTTTTTCTTACAGTATCCTTTACTCCTAAATATCTTTCTTCACTTTCTAGCCTCTATTTTTCCCATTATAGATGATTCTAGTTAGGCCCAGAATCTCCCAAAAGCATTGTTACATTGCTTTGTTTTGTTATTTTAGCTACTTACAGGTAGGTTTAAAAATGTTTCTCTTCCCAGCACCTTAAGATATTTATGTAACAGTTACTGCCCAATTTTTAAAACAATCCAGTGAAAACATCATCCATATTTTGCGCATGTACTACTTAGCAGTGAAGAAAGGTGATTTCAGGTTTATATAAACCTTCTATAAGACTTTGTGTAAAAAGAACATATAATTAGGGAGAAATTATTAAATAGTCACCTTTTTTGGGGCTTTTAGCATTTTAAGTGTGCAGTGTGAGGACTGCATCTGTGTTTGTAAACACGTGACTAATGCTAGGATTCAAGAAAAAAAACCCTCTCCAAGGAGGTACTTGAGTATGAATCATTAGAGTACATGAATTTCAACCAGATTCAATTAAAATATATATTTATTGAATGCCTATTATGTGCCAAGCATTGGGCTAGGCACTCAGGATAGAGACATGAATAAGAAGTGAGTGAAGGTGAGAAATTCAGGACATATCAAAATCATCACTAAACTGCATGTGAGCTGACAGTAGTATAAATTCTTCAGAAAGAAAACAGTTGTGCCAAAAGGGAATGTTGTGGGCTTTGTTGTTGTTGTTGTTGTTGTTTTATCACAGGGGACAAAGAATCCACAAATATATCAGAGGGAACAGCTATTTTGCATATTGGCTTGTCATAGTTTGGTTTGCCTTTTCTGTTTCTTTTTCAAAATGGCAGTGCCATATGGTTGAACTTAATATGCTTGCAAGTACCTAGTTTTGTTAAGTTATTATATAAATAAGACCGATTATCCTACAATTCACTTTTCTCACTTAATGAAATATCTTGGGTTTTTTCCTATGGCAGCTCCAGTAGAACTATATTATGTCACAGATATTTTTATGCTTGCCTGCCCAGCATTAATCCCTCCTCCTTTTAAAAAAATTTTTTTTAAGATTTTATTTATTTGACAGAGATCACAAGTAGGCAGAGAGGCAGGCAGAGAGAGAGGAGGAAGCAGGCTCCCTACTGAGCAGAGAGCCAGATGCGGGGCTCAATCCCAGGACCCGTGATCCCGGGATTATGACCCGAGCCGAGCCTAAGGCAGAGGCATAACCCCTTGAGCCACCCAGGCACCCCTAATCCCTCCTCCTCCTGATAATAGAACTTGAGTTTTCCTTTAGGAAACCACTCCTCCCCAATTTTCAGTTCCCATATGTCTGGTGAAGTTAATTCTACTCTTAGATCAAGGAACTGACCTATAGGGCTAATTTTCAGTTGGTACATTGCCATAATCATACCAGGTATTTAGGTCTGACCTCATTTCTTATTGGTCAGTGTCCATGTATAGCGTACAGCAATTGTTAAATATTTTAATAATAGTTAACAGTATGACAGTACTACACCGCTCTGCTTAGTCAGAATATACTGACAATAAATTGGTTCAAGGATGGGCAAATGAATCAAACCAAGACAATTGGGCCCAATCAGCCCTAGTTATCAGACTGTTGCTTGAGCAACCAGGAAAGAGCTCATTTTTTCCATCACAAGCCTGAAACCATATGGTAAAAGCCTCCTCACGAATGAACAAACACAGGGTAAAACAAAGCTGGAGATAGGGGATGAGATTAGGTCCTGATTATATCATTTGAACTCTTGGTTACAGGCCAATGAACCCCCCTTTTCCGCTTAAGCTAGTTTACATTGGTTTTTCTATCACTTGCAACTGAAGGATACCTGAGTAGTGTTTCCCACCAAAAGTAGGCGCCAGGGACCATGGTCAATATCTTCAATTCTTGTCACCCTATAATTCACTCTCCACACAGCAGATAGGGGAATCTTTTTAAAAAACAGATCATGTAACATCTCTGCCTAAAGCTCTTCAGTGACTTCCCATTACACTTAGAAAAAACTCTGAACTACTTAGCATGACCCGTAAAGATTTAACTGCCTTCTCCCCCACTTTCACCATCTTGTCAGCCACACTTTACTGCTCTGCCCTGTTGATACCATGCAGCTATGATGGCTTCCCCTCTGTTCCTACAACATACCGAACTCCTACCTCAGAGGGTTTGCATATGCTGTTCCCTCTATCTGGAGGGTGCCTCTCCCTAGTTTCCTCCTGGCTGGCTACTCCTTCAGGTCTCAGGTTTAATGATCACTTAGAAAGGGCCTCCTAGACCACTCTTTCTAAAATAAATCCCTTTGGGGACACCTGGCTCAGTGGGTTAGGTGGCTGCCTTTGGCTCAGGTCATGATCCTAGGGTCCTGGGATCGAGTCTTGCATCGGGCCCCTTGCTCAGCGGGGACCCTGCTTCTCTCTCTGCCTCTGCCTGCTACTCTGCCTGCTTATGTGCTCTCTCTCTCTGGCAAATAAATAAAATCTTTAAAAAAATTTTAAATAATAAAATAAAATAAATCCCTTTGTTATTCTCTCTCATACTTACCCTCTTGGTTTCCTACACAGCATTTATCACCATGTGTTAGTATGTACGTATCTGTGAATCGTTTAATATCTCAATCCCTCACTAGACTTAAGTTCCACAAAGGCATAGCCCAATACTTGTTGTATTTTCCATCATATACCCAGTACCTTACAAAATGCTGGACACACAGTAGGCACTCATTGAATATTCAATGAATGACTAACACTATGCTTAAATGCAAGTTCAAAACAACAGATCAAGAACACTCATTTTTAAAAGTGCAGTGAAAAAAAAAAAAGAACACTCATTTTATTAAAAGTAAGACCAGCTTTAACTACAGATAAGTTAGAGATCCAGGCTAAAGGGAGAACATCTGGACTTCAGGAGTCATGAACCATCTGGAAGGGTAAGAGGAGACATACCCAAGAACAGGCAGATAAATCTAAAGCTTCAGGATATATATATATATATATATAGCTAGCTTCAGGATATTTTGAGGGCCAGGTATTATTCTTCATTTAAGGACAAAAGACCAGAGGATGAAGGCAACTGAGAAATTGAAATTAGCTTAGATCTAGAGAATGATCTGGAGAGGTCTTATTTAGAAATAAGACTCAGAATTTCTGAGAGTCCCACATATTGAATCTATGCCAACTAAATTTACCTGAAATTTCTGTGTCTTTGATATCCCCAAGATAGGGTTGGGGCTATACAAAAAAAAAAAAAAAGTCTCTCTCTCTCTCTCTCTCTTTTTTCTTTTAAGAGAAAGAAAATGGTGTTTCATAAGCTAAGCTGTTCAAACCAAGCTGGCTAGCTATTCAAGTCAGTCACTTCTTTACTTCAAGCTGTTTTATTTCCCCTGTTTTATACTACACTTTTCTCTGAAATGTTTAAATTCCCTTTTGACTCACTTCAGAGGAAAGAGTATATTTTCCCATCATACTTTATCATCATAGGTGAGAAATCCATTCACATCTAAGATGAGGTGTAGTGTCAATGAAAGCAAGCTAGTACAAGTTTATTGACGGGATAGTGAAGAGAAAACCTAGCAGAAACAGGTAAGATTCAGCTATAAACCTTCTTATATAGACAATACCATAAATTGTGTTTTCTCAGCGCTCTTTGATCCTCCCTATAACACCAGGATAATGCCAAATAGCTGTTTGGTCCTTGGTGATTAACCAAGCGGATCAAATTCATAAAAAGTATATCACTATTTTTTAATATACTTTGTAGTTATAAATAAGGATTTCTGAGAAAATCAATTTTCCACAGTTTCAGGAGTCTTTTGGTTTTGTTTTCATTACAATATAGTGAAAATAATAAGCAACAGACTTTTATTACTAATAATACTTGGCAAAAATTGAAACGTGTCAATACTTTGCTGCTTTCATTAAATCAACACATTTGTTTCACAATATGCTTTGCTGTGACTATTTTCAAAGAAAATACATCCAAGGTTAGACTGCTAGGAATTTCAAATAACACACTTCTATGACAGCATCTCAGGATGGGTGGAAAGTGCCACACATCATATTATTATTCCTGTCTGTTAAACACAAACTCCCCTTCCCTTTATTAGCACTGTGGATCCTCACAGGCTACAAGGCTCAGGAGTGATCCTTCTGACACAGAGGACCCTAGCAAGGCTCTGTATAGGAATAATATTGTTAATGTTTTCACAGAGTGGTTATATAAGGAAAAATTACATAATTGTGGAAGTGTATATGTATTCTAAAAAAACAAGTAAAAAGAAACTTACTCTTTTTCACATTTCTCAAAATTTTCAAACTCTACAAAAATGAAAAGGAAAATGTTAGTTTTTTCTTATATTCCTATGAAATCCAAAATGCTTTCATCAAGTAGAAATACAGATTTCAGTTGAGAGGATTAATTTCCTTAAAAATAGCCATCAAATGCATAAAATTATTTTTCCATCTTGCTATTTTAATTCAGTGCAAAATCTCCACTTGATTTTATCTTGCTATTTTTTCCCATCAACATAAGAATCACTCTATGTATTTAGAAGGAGTGCTATCAGA
>ML110544.1:0-13747 GCA_003697995.1 Taxidea taxus jeffersonii
CACATTTCTGGAAGTGGAGATTGGAAAAGTTACCTTTTTTTGTTTTTCCTAACAAAAGACAGCCTGATATTAAAATCACTGAATTGCTTAAAAACTGATTTGTTTTGCCTCTGCCTGTTGTTGTTGTTATTGTTGTTAATGAAAGGGAGGCACAAGGAATAGCTTTCTTTTCACCTCCGCTTTTGTGGAAAATAAGTAAGTCAGTCTTGCCCACGTAATTGTTGAGAGTTAGGTAATATTTAGTTGAAAGACCTTATCCCATGATCTGTTTTTCACACTGGAATATTGAAGTTATAGAACTTAGTGATAATTTTAGTGGTAATGTAAAAAACCAATATGAAAGTGAAATTAAGTCATATAGTGGAGTATTATATAGCAGTCAAAAGGAATGAGTTCCAGTGAATGCAACTACTTGGCTGAACATTAGCAACATAATAGTAAATAAAAATGTTCTGAAAGATTAAATACTGCATGATAAAGCTTAAAATTTTCAAAAATTGGGGCACATGGCTGACTTAGTTGTTAGAATGTGTAACTCCTAATCTCCGGATTGTGAGTTCAAGCCCCTCATTGGGTGGAGAGATTACTTAAAAACAAAATTTTTAAATATTAAAACCGGTCAAAATTAACTTTATATATACAATAAAAATACATACCAGAGAAAGATGAACATGAGATTCAGAATCATGGTTACTTTGGATTGGAGAGAAGGGCAGTAGTATGATTAGGAAATGATATTGTTAGACATAGGTTGTTGGCCAAAATACTGGTTGTTCTTTTGGGTGATGGATTTCCAGGTGTTTATTTCATTTTTTAAAAAAATAGTCAAATAACTATCATAGATTGATTGTATAAGTGTCCTTATGCAAAGGACAAAGGATCCAAAAGATCCCAGCGAGATGACAGTGACCCTTGACCCTGATTGGTCATTTTAATTGTGCCTTTGCAGGGAGAGAAAAGAAACAAACATGATCTGTCTATCCTATTGAATTGCAAGGACAACATGTATTTTGGAAGGAGCTTGTAGGGTCTCTGGCTACCTGTTAACTCTCAGTTGAGAAAAGCCACTATGGCAATAAAGAATGCATCGTCATTCCAAATTATAAAGTTTTTTCGGATTATTTCCTTACCTTTGCAGGTTGTGTGGCACTTTAAAAAGTAGAATTTATTGAGTGAAACCAGTGTATGGCTGTGATAGAGGGAGTGAACCAGAATGGCATGGTGTTGGGAGAGGCCTTTTAACAACAGCATGATTTTAACTTATGCATATTTGCATTATATCCCAGTTGTTCAAGCAGTTGATCCTGATACTCCAACTGATATTTAATCCCTTTTTTTCACAGTATCAATTCAGGAAGTTTGTTGGGGGGAAAAAAGTTATCTAACCATATGGGAAATCTGTCTAATTAGAATACAAGGTTGGGTAGTGGTTGCTTATTTGCAGTTTTGGAAAAGTCTCTGCTCCCTGCATATTTCCTATCACAGCTAATATAGTCCTTCTTCCACTGATGGGTCAGTGCTTTTACCATGAATACATTCTTTCTTCAGTAGGGCTTATATAATTTTGAGGCATGGGAACTTCTGTTTAAAATATGCTTCCCAAGGATATGTACATTTTACTAAGAAACTTTGAACGATCGCCCTGTTCAAGACACCTTTCAATAATGAAATGTCAGATATTGGTGGTATGAGAGGAGATAGTTGGAATAGGTTTGCCTACTCAGGGTCTTTAAATTATACTGCATGTGGATATATATAATATATATATATATGTATATATACATATATATACACACACACACATACATACATATATGTGTATATATATGTATTTATTTGTTTATTTATATTATATATATTTATAGTCTGACTCCAGATATAAAAAATATATATATTTTATATTTGGAGTCAGACTATAAACTAGTTTGAAATATAATGTTCTAGCTGGGGTGCTTAAAAGTTATATTGTTGCTATTTGTACTAAAATAGTATTAAGAGTGTTACTTCTAAAATGTAGTGTGGGATTTTTTTTTTATTATCCAAACCAGCCTCAGAGTTGCACTGTTCAATAGGAGGGCAGGGAATCAGCACATTGTTCTGGCAAGGATCCAGAGAGAAAGATAATAATTCATTCTGTTAGATTCCTACTGCTGGTTCAACCAAACATGAAGTCAGTTCAATTATCTATGCTGTTGGAGGGGAAAAGTGACCTAACTGATCAAAAACTGGAGGCTGGGGTGGGGGGTAGGGGTTGGGGGGAGGTGGGGAGGGAACACATCCGTGGATTGCTATGAAAATACAATTTTTTTTAAAAGAGAATTTTAAAATTACCTTGCTCAGTTCTTTCAGAATTCAACTGGTTTCCACTTCCTTTATAACGGTTGGATGGGGAGTTAAATATTACTTTGTATAATGTAAAATAATAATATCAGTAGGAAAAACACTATTAATATTTAGCCTCTATTAAATACCTATTTTGTCACATCTGCACCAGGGACTGCAGAGCTGGTGTGTGCGCCAGTCCGTGGGCCTCCAGGTATAGTTACCTTGTGTAGCTTATGTCATGGTCATTGGAAGTAATGGAAAAGTTTTTTGGATTCCTGTAGCCTCTCAGTGATGTTCGCCTCAAGACCATTGCTGCATAGGCAGAAAAAAGATCGAGAAAAGGGGGATCTGTAGTCTGGGGATGTGGCTTTTGTGACCCGGCCAACAGTCCTTTTGACCTGGTGGAAAGCCCTTCGTTGGTCACTACATTTGCTTTCACGGAGCAAAACTGGCCTCCACGGGGCAAGAATGTGCAGTGAATGTAGGGTTGCAAAACCTGTTTTCCAAAAAGAGGTGGACACAGATTTTCTATTTTGAAACATTTTTGAAAAGCTTTATTAAGGTATAATTTACATGTAATAAACTGTACATACCGGAAATGTAAGTTTTGACATACTGATGAACCTAGACATCACAGCCACGGTAGTGATCATGTGTCATTGCATATTTACCTCATCTCTTTTCATATCTCTCTACCTGCCTTCCCAGCCCTCCTAGTCATCATTGATTTGCTTTCCGTTATAATAGAAAACTTAGTTTTCTATAATTTCATACAGTAGGAGTCAAAGTTCTTTTTCCTACTTTCATGTTGCATAAAGAATTGTAGATGCATGAGTGATATATAGGTAACTCGTTTCTTTGTTTTTGTTTTTTGGCTGAGAAATATTCTTATCTTTGAGGATAGCACTATTAGTTTACCCATTAGTTTATGGACATTTGGGTATTTCTAATTTTTGCCTATGGGAAATAAAGTTGGTACAAACATTTGTGTGTAATTATCTGGATATATATGTGTTTCACTTACCTTTTGTCAGTAACTCAGTGGAAAGTCTCAGTCTTAGGGTAGATAAATGTTTAACTTAAAGAAATTAGCAAATTGTGATCTAAATTATTACACCTTTTTGTTTTTTGGATTCTTGTATTCTTACCAGCAGTGTATGAGAGTTGCATTTCCTTCACGTCTTAGTGAATGGTTTGGTTTGGTCAGTTCTTAATTTTAACTCTATAAGTGTGTAGTGCTGTTTAGTGGTTTCACTGCATTTTGCTAAGGAGTCATGATGAGCCTTCTTTTCAGATGTGCGTTTGCTATCTATATTTTTGCTAAAATGTCTGTTCGTATCTCCTGCCTATTCTGTGAATTTTGATTCTCTTTTTATAAAAGGATGTGAAATAACAAAGATGTATCTTGGGATTTCACTCATTTTGTGGCTTTTTTACTTTGTGGAATCATTTTGAATACTGGAAGTATATGTTCTCATTGTTTTCAGTTTTTTTATGCTATGCATAATGTAATGGACACATACACACTTTTAATTTTAATCTACATTATTGACGTCTTTGCTTTCTAAGGTCCAGACATTTAATAATACAATTAACCCTCGCTTTGTAGTGTTAAAAAAAAAAAATACCTATTTTGTGTCAGTTATATTGCTAGAAAGAAGATCTGATTATTTCTACTTAATTTCTTCAATATCTGTGTATGTGAATTTCTTACTAGGGTAAAAGCTAGCAAAATTTGTCTATGTTAAAAGGTTAAGCACAAGTCAGTTCATTGGACAACTACATTTCCTGTAGTAAGTGAACATACCATTTAGCATTGTATTACATACACAGTATTTATTTTTAAAAATCAAATAATATGAAAATATAATAATGGGTTATAAAAATAATGATAAGAAAAAAAATCTGAGTCATTTATCTCGTTCCTTCCACAAAGCTAGAGTCCTGCTCCACAGATAAAGTGATTTTGTAATCTTTTAGGTATCTTTTTGGGTATTTATGCCAAGAAGGAAATTTAAAAAAATTTTTTTTACATTGCTCTACGACTTTCTATTGTGGAAGACTAGGATTTGCAATTACCTTTCATGTTAGTTATCTATTACTTTATAACAAACTACCTCCCCCCCCCAAATCTAATAGCTTAAAACTGCATACATTTATTTTCTCTCAGTTTCTGAGGGTCAGGCATCTGGGAGCCACATAGCTGGGTGGGTTTGGCTCAGAGTATCCCATGAAGTTGCACTTGAGATATTCACTGGGGCTGCATGGCCTGAAGCTTTGACCGGGGCTGGACAGTCTGCTTCCAAAAAGCTCCCTCCTGAGGCTGTTGGAAAGAAGCTTCAGTTCTACCCTGCATGGGCTACTCCACATGATACTGAATTCTTAAGGGTTAGCAGCTGACTACCGCACAGGGGCGCTGGTGTTTTGAGGTTATAAAAGGTACTGTACATTTTTGTAACCTAATTTTGGGCATGGCGCACTCACATTTCTGCTGCATGCTATGTGTCATACAGACAAACTTTAGTGCAACGCAGGATGGAGTTACATAAGGGAGTGAACAACAGGAGTCTGGGCCATTGGAGCCCCTCTAAGAGGCTGACTATTGCAGTTTGCAACACTCTTCTCTCTGCTCTTCCAGCCGCTCCCAATTTCTTTCTTACCTCAGTCTGTCCAATATGGTTACATTACAGTTTTATTTAGAGCATTGCTCAATTTATATATATCATTATGGCTATGGGAAGTAAAATTCTGAGATTTCACATGTCTGAGAATATCTATCCTAACTCAATTTGTCTGGGCGTAGAATTCTAAGATGAAAATAATTTTTCTCACAGAATTTTAAAGACATGACTCAATTCTTGTTTATCTTTTGTGGTTGTTTTTGGAAAGTCATATTTCTTTCCTATTCCCAATTCTTATACATTTCTTTCTGGAAGATTTTAAGGTCTTCTCTCTTTTTTTTTTTTTTTTTTTTGGTGTTTTGAGATTTTTCAGTGGTATAGCTCATAAAGTTGCAAATATACAGAATACCCAGTTAAATTTGAATTTCAGATAAATAAAAACTACTTTTTTTCGTAGAAGCAATCCTAAATATTACATGTTATATATTACATTAAAAGACTGTTTATTTGAAATTTAAATTTTAATAGACACCCTATATTTTTATTTGCTGAAACTGCCAAACCTAGTACCTCAGAATAATTCATCCCATTCCCTTCTTTCCTTCCCTTCCTTCCTCCCTCCCTCTCTTGCCCACTCTGCCCCTCTTCAATCTCTCTCTCAACTATGTAGAAAGCCCTGTTATTCATTTTAGGGAGATTAAATAAAGATCATTTGTAAAATATCTTCTCCCCTCACTCTCAATTCAGCACCTCACCCATATGCTCTCCTCTGGGGAGAGGAAAGGGTATTCTTCTGGTTGCAAGTAGTGAGGATGGGACCTGGTTTTACAAAGTCCCTTATTTAGATTTTCATTTTCAACCACTGGTCTGGCTTTAGTCCCATCCCAAACACCATCTTCCCTGAGGCTTTATGGCTCTAACTAGTGTACCTTTCGGTGGTTGTGTGATTTAAACTGGCTTGTATCTTTTTGTCATTCTTGTGCAGGCTTCTTAACTTTGCTAAGGGATTTAAGACTGTATTATTTCCTTTTCCCTAAGTTTTCTGAACTTTCCTATTGCTTCTGTTAGTTTGAGGTTGAGTTGAAGCAGTAGACACTACATTGGCCTTAGATGCGTTAGAAGTCTATTGCTTCTGGTAGGAAATGCCTATGAGGAAAATGGGGAAGAGGCCTGAGGAAGGCTGGGGAGACTATAAGATCATTTTGCAGGTTGTATACTTTTGAAAGAGAGAGGGAGGAAATTTGAGTGGAAGAGGGTTTTTTTGGTTTGTTTGTTTGTTTTTTAAGATTTATTTATGTGTGAGAGAGAGCATGTGTGAGAGAGAGCATGTGTGAGAGCACATGCACGTACATGTGGAGGGGAGGGGCAGAGAGAGTCTTAAGCAGACTCCACCAAATGCGGAACCCCATCTGAGGCCAGATCTCATGATATCCAGATCACAACCTGAGCGTGAACCAAGAGTCAGGTGCTTAACTGATTGTGCCACTCAGTGCCTTCTCTGGCACCCAGAGTGGAAGAGTCTTAAACAGCAATGCAGCCCTTACTAAGTTCAGTAAAGCTAATGAGGTTGATCAAGCCGAAGTCACCCATCAGAGAAGTCCCACATCTCCCAAGACTTAAGCTACATTAACATTTCTGCAAAGCTCACTCCTTGGCCAAGAGCAGTTTATGGGAAATGTGGTCCCAGGGTGAATGCAGGGTTACATTTTGGAGTGCAGCAGCTGAGCTCTTGGTCACTTATGCTTTGCACCACAGGAAATTTGAGAGATACATTTCCATTTCTGCTATATTGCTACTCTCTCAATCACTCTATCCTTGTGTAAATACCCATACATACACATATGTATTAGGATAGGATAATATGTATATTATCATGGGATGGTGTATATATATGTATATATGTGTATATATGTACACGTATATGCAAAAGATATGTGTATATATACATAGTCATATGTATGCTAATTCACAAGAATATATACATAAATCATATAAATATTTACTTTATATATACAAGCATTCCCAAATTATGAAAAATTTTTTTCAGATTATTTGTTTTACCTTCCAAAGCTGTGTGGCACTTTAAAAATTAGTATTTATCACATGGAAGTAATTTATGGCTGTGATGGAGTAACCTGTTGTAATTACTGTAGTTATACTGTTATTGCCACTATGTTGATGAGGAAATGAAGTGCACAGAAGTGAGAAAATTTCTCAAGGTCATAGTCAGTTAATGGTAAAGCTAGGATTTGAATCTAGATAGTCTGACCATAGAGCCCCTATATTTTCCACTATACTATGTTATCCCATTTCCACAGTGCGGTTTTGTTAATATAATAAGATTTGTCTGTCCAAGTTAAAAGGTAGTTTCGGTTAATATATCTATAAGCATTTATGAGAAACATCTGAACGCCTACCATTTCAATAAGATTTTAGTTGTGGAAAATTATACTTAGTGAGAAATCTAGCTTCTCTTCTGTATAGAACAAATTACCCCCAAAACATAGTGGTTTAAAACAATAGTAATTATTTATTACCTCTTATGGTATCAGTGAGCCAGAAATTCAGGGAGAGCATTTCTATCTGTGATATTTAAGATTATCAACTGGAAGAATCAAAGACTGGGGGCTGGGATCATCTGAAGAGACATAACTCTTACAAGTCTAATTGCTGATGTTATCTGTTGGCTGTTGCTCAGTACACCCCTGTGGGGCTTCTATATGTGGCCTGAGTTTCCTCACCATAAGTAGGTGGTTAGCTTCCAGGACAAATATCCTGAGAGTGAAATGGAAGCCATATTGCCATTTTTTTAACCTGCTTTCCAAAGTTGCATAATATTGTTTAACTCATTATTACTCATTTAGTTATAAAAATACATCCCCATTTAAGTTTTAAGAGGAAGAAAAATAGACATCATCTGCTAATGAAAATGTGTCAACATTCTGTGGTAGGAAGAGATGGGATATCTCTTTATCTATTTATGTCTAAGTATGTATGTTGTATGCGTGTATCTGTCTAACTTCTATCTGTCTGATGATCTACTACCTTTGTATGTCTGCCTTTGGAAAAATACATTCTGTCTCATATCCTCAAATGAAAAACAATTGGAAAGCTGGATAAGATTCATTTAGACTTTCTGGAGAGTGCAATTTAAATTTCTTAATATACCCACCAATTTGAATAACACTTCATAAATACTCTAAAAGTATTGCTGCCTTAAAATAGAGAAGACGTCAAGGAAACAAAATGTTTGTTAAGATTTGTCCACTATAGGGCAGCTTCTCTTGATTTAAAATAGCTATGTTTTGTCTTACAAGTTGTCATGTTTTTGGTTAAAGAGCACAAGGCTTAGAGCCATACATCTTGAATTTTAAAGCTGAAATAATCACATTTACTAGCTTTTAAACTTGGGTAAGTTATTTAACTTCTCTAAGCCTCAGTTTCCTCTTCTATGAAAGGAAAATAATAACACCTCACTGAGGGAGTTTGTTATAATGAAGTAATACATAGTACAGAATAAGTCATCTTTATGTTGCCCTCCCTTTATAAACAGGCATTTGAAAGAACACTCCTTTTTGGATCAGTCTATAAAGTAAGAAAATCTTTCAAGCAATAGTTTCTTATCACAAAGATTTCAGATAGGTTATGTTAAAAAAGGTTCACTTGAAAGATGTACAAACATGTTGGCTTTCATCATATTTATATAACCCAAGTTATAAACATTTGAGAACAGCCCAAAAATAATGCCCAGAATTCTGAATTGTGGAGCACTCACTAATTCATTAACAACAACAAATCTTTACTGAGTACCCAATATATGCCAGGCATCAAATGAAAAACTGGGCGTAAACACTGAACAAGGTAGACCTGCCCTAATAACACACACATAACAAAACCACATGTTTATAGTAGATTGTTATTGTATTAGATGTTGCTTCTCCCGCTTTTATCCCCAACATCTTGAGGATACATTCTCTCTTCTCTGTATTTCTTCCTTTAAGAGCTTTATTGCTTCACATGTTCATTCCACATGATGACCATCTAGGCTGTCCTTTTTCTTTAATATAGCTTAGGACTTGGGAAGGAGTTAGAGCACAGTAGCTGTCTTACTGAGAGACACCGCAAGTCTGAGTCCTAGATTGAGTAACATATAACAGCTGTTTTGTTTAGCCTCTGTTGCACTGAAAACACATTGAGTTCTAAGGAATTTCTGGAGTAAACTTTTTAAAGTTTGAAGAAAGAGAGACATCACATCCATCAAAACGTGAACACTTCCCTCTTCGTGTTTTAGTTAGCATTCTACTTTTTGGCATCAAGAAGTGTACAATAACCCCAGGTGAAAACTCAGAAAACAGTTTTGTCGTTGGTGTGCCAGGCAGTGCTGATGGATGCTCATGACTATATTCCTGAATCCTGGTGCCTGGGGTACTGAGGAAGAGGGCTGGTTTCAGAGATTTGTTTGAGCCTTAACTGTGCATTATTTGCTCTACCATAATGCATTTCCCCTGGGTGTTAACATTGAGCATGCCTTTTTCTCTCTAGATATTCTTAGCCCTTCCTTCATCTCAAGGTTGTCTTTTATCAGTAGTCTGTAATCATCAAGTGAGCGTATAATGCTCTTCTGAGTGTTTTCCTTTTCCTGATGTTATTGCAGTCCATGTACTGTAGCAGTCAGGTGTTTTGTGGAACGGGACATATGTACCTTTTATATTTCAGAGTATGACACAGCTCTGACTGTACTTTCTACTGTGCTGGTAAACTAGACTATGTTCAATGTTTTAGTACTTCCTCTTTGTTCTTTGGTAAAATTTATTTTGATTGGGATAACAAAAGAAGAGATATTCATGAGCCAATGTTAGATAAATCGACACTGACCCCAGCAAAAGTATTTGCTTTCCACAGCCAGATAGTTGCCATTTTTGAACGTATTGTGTCAAAAGCAGAAGACTTGAAAATGATGGTTCCACTTTAATTAAAATAAAACCTAGATTAGAAGTGGAAAATCATCCATACTGTTTACTAATTTTTATCTTTTGGAATGATCCATGAATGACCTGGTACTTCTTTCATCTGATTGTTCTTGTGTTATCAAAATAGCTACTACTTTTTAAGGACTTCTTATGTACTGACCACGATGTTAAGCACTTTACAGGTAGGACCCGGTTAGGTAAGAACTGTTACTTCTCAGACTTCTAACGCTCAAAATCAAAATTTGGTGCATCAAAATGACTGGAACATATTAAAATGACTAAAGATTTCTGTTGTTATTGAGGTTGTTGTTTCTGCATGATGTTGAGAGAAGAGAGGGAAGGAATAAGGGAAGTCAAGTGTCTGCCGTGTATATCATGACTCTTAAACCCTCCATGCCTATAGTGCCTGTTGCCTACCAGGCACTGTGCTGCTTGCAAATTGCCCAAATCATGGTGGCTATGCTGGAAAGTAACATGTAAATACATACTTACAGCATGTTATGGTAATTGCCTAGGGCTCATAGGTACTTTTTCAGGATTTATTAAATGAATGGATTAGTTTATAATGCTGTGGGGTAAAGAAGCAGGGAAAGCCCTCATTGTTATTCACGTGATTTTAATGCTATAACTGTTAGACATAGACAAGTACATGAGAGACATTCAGAATCATAGTGTATGCCACTTATATGTAGATATAAATATCTACAAGGATTTTTGGCTTTTCTGGAAAAAAAAGTTTATGAAAATAATTCAGATATGCATCCAGCAGGAACTAGATTAGTTGGATCCAATCTAAGAATAGAAACAGTAGTCAAGAACGTAATCATGCCTGAGAATTAGGTTACGTCTGTATTATGTTCCAGGAATGTGGATTGAGACTGTTCCATTTAAAGGACATAATGGTTCAGTGAGACAAAAAGACAGACCTACTTGTCTCCTTCTGAGGCAAGAAAAATAGCCCTGCATGTCCATATGATTACATCAAATCCAAATGTATGGTTGACATGCAGCCTTGGCTAGTGGAGAAACAAACTCCAAACTTTTTAGCTAAGGAAACCCCAAACTGCATTGCATGATAAACCTAGATTGCTTGAAAGCATATAATTGTGCCTTCTGTGAATGATCATATTTAATCTTGGGATAACTTAACATTAAATTTTAAGAAGATGATGAAATAAATCTGTAGTTTTGTGTTATATTTGGAAATAATCTGTACATGTTTGGTATTTTGAGTACTTGTAACATTTAAAAGAATTTGGCATTTTGAGAGTAAAATTTGGCAATTTAAAGTTCCTAACAGATTAGACTTGTGATTTCAATTAAAAATGGGTCACCTCACAATTGTGAAATTTTTATAACAGGATAATAGGATTTTCCTAAATTAGTAAAAAGTATTGATATTTTAATGAGAAATTAAGATTGTTTAAATTTTTATATTTATAAGAACTACATAAGAACTTGGGAAGGTTTGTTTATTAAACAGTTAATATACTTAAAGGTAAGAGACAACATGCTATATTTATAAATGAAGGATTAAACACTCAAGGACATTTAAATAAATAAAATCTGTCTTAAAAGTAATAGCTTAAATTGGCTAGATTTATAAATAGAATAAGATTCACACATTTAAAGTATAGGGAAGAATTAGGATTTTAAAATGTAGAATTAGTTAAATATTAATTATATAAATACTGAATAATATTTTCTTTATATAAAAACTACATTCAAAGACACCAAAAGTCTCTTCATTTTGATGCTTTTTTCTTTAAAAGTCAGTTAAGTTATACAAGAAGGTATGAAGCAAAAGAACAGTTCTTTCCAATTGTTTTAGTTGTTTGAAAGGGATATTATTTAACCTGAATATTTGTTACATAATTAAAAGTAAACATATATCTTTTAATAAAGAGCTTTTCTTACATACCTTTAAAAGTAATGCCAACTTTCATATAGGTTACTTTTTAAATTTTTTTAAATTCTGAACATGTTTTTGTTATAGCCACAAAAAATAAACCCTTTCCAAACTAGAGTTTATACTCAGATACTATACTTCCAAGTAAATAATTTTTCAATAGTTTGTGAAATCTATTGAGGTTCTGTTTTTCTTTCAAAATTTTATGCCTCTCTTTTTCTCTCCAAATACTCTTCAACTAATTTTATTGGGTAGATTTTCTGCTAGGACAATCCGTAAGTGAACAAATATAATTCAGTAACTACCAGACATTGTATTATGGAAGGACATCTGTGGAAGCTCTTGGAGGTAATCTCCCAGGCTTACAGTTTATAACTAGTAATGAAGATACACTCAAAAGCAAAAGCACTCTCTCCATCAGGTGTTCTGTAATTCAAACACTGATTCTTAGATATTTCCAGTCAAATTTCCATTGTAAATTTTGAACAGACCAACTTGCTTGTTGGAAAAGTCTCCTGTGGTGATACTACTCTGCACACATTATAAACAATGTCTCATCCCAGGTTGTAAGGCTCTTCCTCAGCGATCTGTTAGTTCTGTAGTTTAGATTGTTAAGGTGATAGAAGGTAATCTTAATATTGCACATATGTCCATGAAGAAATAACAGTGATTTAAAAAATAACAGCTTTATTGACACATAATTCACATAGCCACAACTCACCCTTTTAAAGTATACAATTTAGTGTTTGTTAGTAAGTACATATTGTGTAACCATCACCACAATCTAATTTAGAATATTTTTCACTACCCTGCAAAAGAAACCCAGTATCCTTTACAGTTGCTCACCATTTCTCCCAATTTCCTGCTTCCATCCTAAGTAAACATTAATCAACTCTTTGGAAAGATTTGCCTATTCTGGACATTTCATATAAATGTAATTATATAGTATCTTTGGTAGAGTAATTAGATGATGATCCAACCACCAGTTGACCCGTGAGCTGGACCCAGGCAATCAGACTTCTCACCCCCACCCCTATCCTTGGAATGTATTCTTTGCACATCATTTCCACAGTGGGAGCTGTTCCAAGGACATAGCCTTGAGAGTAAAGTGTTGAGACCATTTGGATAGGAGGTGTGACTGAACCCAGTTAAGTCCTCTATATAAAATTTTAAGATTCTGGTGGGCAGGCGTGTACATCTACTCCTCTTGCAGCTGCCCAAGACAAGCCTTGTAAGTTCCTTGCTCATTAAACTGCCAATTTAGATTGGTTTGCCTCGTTCTAGGGTCTCTCCTTCATTCTTTGTATGGGGCCAGTTTACAAACCAAAAGTATGTGTACCTTTGTGACTTGGTTCTTTTACTTTGCATAATGTTTTCAAGGACCATCAATTTTGTAGTATGTATCAGTATGTCATACCTTTTTTATGCTGAGTATTTCACCATATGGATATAAAACATTTTATTTATCTACTCATCAGTTGAAAATTTGGATCATTTTTGGATCAGTTTTGGATATTATGAAAAATGCTGGTATGAGCATTAGTGTAACCGTTTTTGTGTAAACAAAAGTTTCATTTCTCTTGGACAGACCTTGGGGTAGAGTTGGGTCACATATTAACTCTGTGTTTAAATCTTTCAGGAGTTGCCAGACTGTTTTCCAAGCAGTTGCATCATTTTATATTCTCACAGCAAAGAATAAAAGTTCTAATTTCTCCACATCCTCATTAACACTTGTTATTGTCTGTCTTTCTTTTTATTATTAGTGGATGTAAAGTGGCGTTTTGTTGTGGTTTGATTTGCATTTCTCTGATTATGTCTTTGATCTAATTATGTTTATGCTTTTTGTGTATTTCTTGGACTTTTGTTTATCTTCTTTGGAGAAGTGACTGTTCAGATTCAGATTTGTCAATTTTAATTTTTTT
>ML110544.1:18747-36268 GCA_003697995.1 Taxidea taxus jeffersonii
TTCTTTTTGTTGCTTATTTTTAATTTCATTCCATTGTAGTCAAAGATTATATTTTATGTGATTTTAATCCTTTAAAATGTATTGAGAAATCTTTCATGGGCAGCATAAAGTTTCTACTGGAGAATATTCTATGTGCACTTGAAAATAATTTGTATTCTTTTGTTTTTGATTGATATGTTGGTCAGATCTAGATGTTTTATAATGTTTGATTCTTTTACTTCTTTGTCTTTTTTGACCTACATAGTTATTTTCACCTTTACTGAAATTTGCTATGGTAGTCTCCAATTATTACTATTATGAATTATCTCTTCTCTTTTCAGTTCTGTCAGTTTTCATGTCTTTTGGGACTCTGCTTATATATATACATATGTATATATATGTTTATATTATAATATCTTCCTTCTTGATTGTTACTTTATCAATATAATATTCCTCTTTATCTCTAGTAACATTTTATTTATCTATATATTTCTTTAGTTTTAGTATAAGAAAGCTTGTAGTTTAATGGTAGACCAGTTACATTATTGAATCACATTCTAAATTGATTTTGTCTTACTATATCTACACAAGGTTCCCTGTGGTTGCTGTTTGCATAGTATGTCCTTTTCCATCTCCTTACTTTCATCCTATTTCTGTCTTTGAATCTAAAGTGTATCTCCAGTGGAAGGCATATAGGTGGATCTTGTTTTTAATCCAACCTGATAGTCTCTGTCTTTTGATTGGATTTTTAAACCACTCAAATTTAATGCTAATATTGATACAATTGAATTTATGTCAGCCCTTTTATTTTTGTTTTTGATAAATCTCATGTCTATTTTATTCCTCCATTCTTCTTTTATTCCTCTATACTTCCCTTGTATTAAGTGAATATTTTCTAGTGTATAACATTTTAATTTCTTGGATGTGTTTTTGTCTATGCTTTTTTAGTTATTTTCTTAGTGACTGCTCTAGGACTTACCATATACAATTTCCTTACCAGAGCATACTTTTGATTTTAATGGCTGATTTGATGTCTTTATGTCCAGGATTTGGGCTTTTTCACAGGCAATTTTTGTTTTTTCCCCCTTGGATATGGGTCACCTGTTCTTATTTCTTTTTTTTTTTTTCCTTTTTTTTAAAGAGAGAGAGAGAGCGAGCACAGGTAGACAGAGAGGCAGGCAGAGGCAGAGGGAGAAGCAGGCTCCCTCCCAAGCAAGGAGCCCGATGTGGGACTCGATCCCAGAACGCTGGGATCATGACCTGAGCCGAAGGCAGCTGCTTAACCAACTGAGCCACCCAGGCGTCCCCTGTTCTTGTTTCTTAAAATGGTTTATAAATTTTAACAGAATACTCGATGATAGATTATATGAATTCTCTCCTCCACTCCAGAGCTTGTTGATGTTGTTTGCTTACTGGTTTTGAGACTTTGCTTGATGATTTGCATGAAGTCTGTTTCCCCACAATATGAAACCACTGCCATTACTACTTAGTGGGGGAAATCTTGCCCATGCACAGTCACACTTGGATGATGGTTCTTTAGCAGGGTACCCTTTAACTGTTTCTTGCCCTGATCACTCTGTTAAGTTAGCTATCTCTCTTGGTATCATATTTGGCTATTAGGCTCTACTAATTTTTATCTTGAGTATTGTTTGAACAAAACCCTGAAGCATAAATTGCTCCACAGTCTGATCTCAATAAATTCAAACTTTTTTGCAGATTTAATTTTAAGGCCAGTCTCTTGAGATTGATTATGACTCTAAGAGGACTTTTCTTAGCTGTCCCTTTTTCTGGTTCTTTTGGTAACCTAGTTGGCCTATGATTTTAACAAGAGCTACTAGCCTCCTCTTAATTGCTCACCACTAAAATCTTCATTGTTTTGAGAGTACTCTAGGGCTTTAACTGTCTCACACTCTGTTCATATGGCCCACCTCTTTCCCCCTGGCCATTCTCTGAGTCTCTATTCCATACCTGGGTGTGGGACAGTATCTGCCTTTTCCCAAAGTGACATTATTCCTTTATGATCAGCACACTGGGAAGAGGTGGTAGCTTGCTGGTATTGGACCTCTAGTCTACTAGAGGTGATTGGGCCCTCTGTCTTTTTTGTCACACATGAAGTACAACCTCTGCCTGGTGATTAGTAACTGGGAAAAATTAGAGCCCCCAAACCCTTGGCTGTCCTTGTTTGGAATTTAGTCTCGGTAACATGGAGCTTGGGATTATGAGAAGTGTTAGTGACCTGCCCATCCACTGTGAGCTTGGCGGGGGTGGGGTGTATGTGTGAGGGGACATCTTCTTGGTTACACCTGCCAAGATTGGAGCTTTTGTCATGCTGACTGGTACCAGGGAAGAGGGGAGCAGGTAAAGGCTCAAGTGTAATAGATTCTTACTGTTCTTACTCAGATTTTATATATTTTCTTGGTTATAGGTTTCTTATTTTTCTCTGTGACCTTGGGATAATTTTTAGAGAACCTAATATTTATTACATACCATTTTCATCAATTATGACTCTTTCTCTAGAGAGCTGGTCCATGGAAAACTTCATGCAACAAATCTGGAAATGACCAATAACAATTATTTTAAATTACCTCTAAAATTTATGCTCAACCAGACAGCAGTAGGAAAACAAAACAAAACAAAACATCAAAAAGTTCTGTCTTTAGTACATGCGCTTCTATAATTTTAGCATGTGCCAAATTGCCTGTCTATTCTGGCTGTATCACTGACCATGCCAGGATGGTTTGTCCTTAGTCAACACTGATGACAACTGTACCGTATTACTAAGAGATACAAGTAAAGATCATTTAATCAACTTAATTGTCAGACTGAGAAACAAGTTGAGGGTTTGGGGGGAGTGGGGGGTTGGGTGAGCCTGGTGGTGGGTATTAAGGAGGGCACGTATTGCATGGAGCACTGGGTGTGGTGCATAAACAATGAATCTTGGAACACTGAAAAAATAAAATTAAAAAAAATGACAGATCTTGGAACATATCTAAATGTTCCTTTTGAATAGGGGCATTTATTCATTTATTCATTCTACAACCTAAGTTGAGTGTTGGTGAGTGAGTAAGAATTATTCAGAGAAAGCTTGGGATTTTGTGGGGGGGTGGTGGACAAGAGCAAAAATCATGACTCTCCGGAGAGAAAGCAGGGGGAGTAACAGTGGCTAGGAGACCAGATGGCCTTAAGGAATTGCAAGAAGCTTTCTATGGTTGGATCATAAGCTGAGGTGAAATATAACAAGATATTTGACTATAGATTTAAGAATGGATAGAGCAGGAGAGGAATTTATGTCAGGCTCAGCAGTTTCAATTAGGCAGAAAAGTAGTATTGTGCCTCAGGTATGAGAAGTTAGATTGAAGTCCATTAATCTGCTTGGGTCACCTTTCCCTTTTATTTGGATTGAGCTTCTGCTCTTCCTCAAGAAACATTCTTGGTCAGAACTTGTATGAAGTACAACATGGTATTTCTGAGAGTGTTAAAAAGTCATCTGCAGGAGAGCTGTGGGACATGAATGGATCCCAGGGTGTCCTTTATTCCCCTGGCATCATAAAAACAGGTGAATTATTACTAACACAGGGAGAACCTAGCATCTAAATCATAGATGAAACTGCATAACTGGAACCTATCAAGGAATTGACGTTGTCAAAACAGCTACAGCTCTATTATGCTGTCCACTCTAGCTGGGTCACACACACAATTGGATTAGTAACAGCTCTAAGCTAGCTGAGTTAAAACTGGATAGAACCAAAATAGATTCATAAGGCTTTGGGTCTTTTGAGTATGACAGAAAACCACCCTGGGGACAAGATGATATCCACAGTTTATATTCCACTGGGCTGTTTATTGACAGACTAAAGGGGATTCAGAAAATTGTTTATTCATGTTTAATTTGGGGAATTGTTCCCTCGGCCCTTAACTCTCACAGTTGCATTTACATAATTACAATTACAACATAGTTATTTCTGATAATTTTAAGCAAGTGAAAGATGTTTTTCTTCAGTGTCCATGTCAAGCACATAATTGGGGCTCAGTAGATATATCTTGACTTGTTTGGAACTAGAAGAATGTGAATCACAATCCTTCTCATGGTCCTTCTTTTAAATAGAGCCTGGGACATGTTCTGTCACATGAAAAGACCCAGCAGTGATTATTTTTTAATCTTATTGAAGCCTTTTGACTTCTGGCTCCCATTCTATAGCTGACATGTTCTTCAAAAGAGTAAACTCCTAATACACAACTACCTAGTCATTTTTTCTGTCCCTCATCTTTCTAGAGTTGGTAATTCACCCCTAGAAACTAGGGTGATATCCTTAATCTCACACGGCCCAAGATAAATTTATGTTTCTTAATAAACAAGAAGGTGAAATAATTCTTTTAGAAATAATTGTGAAACATAAAAGATCTGAAATTCCCTTCTATAATATGAAATAGAATGAATATACCCAAATTTTAGAAGATTAGATAAAAAGGTGTCTCTGTATAGGAAAAAAAAGCAATTTCTATAGGAGTTCTTTAAGATTTATAAGGATTTTAAAGCTTTTAAACTGTAATTTTATTTTTAAAATAATTTTAGTTTGTTTAGAAAGTTAAATTAAGAACAAAATTAAATTTATATGTAGTCTCATTTTTCAGTCTTCCTTAACTTGAGATACTTCTTACCAATCTTTATTCTGTATTATTTTTAAGTGAGATTGTATCTTTTTTCCTCAACATCATTTTTGCATTTCATATTATTAAATAATATTAAAATATTTTTTATAACTTAAAGTTTTTATTTAAATTCCATTTAACATACAGTCTAATATTAGTTTCAGGTGTAGAATTTAGTGATTCATCACTTATGTAGTACACTCAGTGCTCATCACAAGTGCACTCCTTAAATCCCATCACACATTTCACCCATCCTCCTGACCATCTACCCTCCAGCAACCCTCAGTTTGTTCTCTATAGGTAAGAGTCTATTTTATGGTTTTACTCTGTTTTTTTTTTCTTCTATGTTCATCTGTTTTATTTCTTAAATTCTACAAATGAGTGAGATCATATAGTATTTGTCTTTCTCTAACTGACTTTTTTCACTTAGCATAATGCACTCTAGTTCCATCCATACCCTTGAAAATGGCAAGATTTAATTCTTTTTTTAGGCTAATATTATATATATATTTGTTTGTTTGTTTTGTTTTGTTTTTGTTTGTTTTTTTTTACACATGCCACATCTTCTTTATCCATTCACTAGTCATTGGACATTTGGGCTCTTGCCATAATTTGCTACTATTGATAATGCTGCTATGAACATCGGGGTACATGTATCCATTTAAACTGTATTTTTGTGTCCTTTGGGTAAATACCTAGCAGTGTAATTGCTGGGTCATAGGCTAGTTCTATTTTTAACTTTTTGAGGAACCACCATACCGTTTCCCAGAGTGGCTACACCAATTTACATTCTCACCAACATTTGTTGTTTCCTGTATTGTTAATTTTAGTTATTCTGACCAGTATAGATTTGATTTGTATTTTCCTAACAATGAGTGCTGTTGAGCATCTTTTCATGTGCCTGTTAGCCATCTGTCTTTTCATGTCTTCTGCCCATTTTTTAACTGGATTATTTGATTTTAGGGTATTGGGTTTTGTAAGTTCTTTACAGATTTGATACTAACCCATTATCAGGTATGTCATTTCCAAATATATTCTCTCATTCTAAATATTGCCCTTTAGTTTGATTGTTTCCCTTGTTGTTCAGAAATTTTTATCTTGCTGAAGTCCCAATAGTTTATTTTTACTTTTGTTTCCCTTGTCTCGGGAGATGTATCTATAAGAAGTTGCTATGGCCAATGTCAAAGAGGTTACTGCTTATTTTCTTCTCCAGGATTTTTATGGTTTCCTGCCTCACATTTAGGTTTTTCATCCATTTTGAATTTAGTTTTGTGTATGATGTAATAACTGGTTTCATTCTTTTGTGCTGTTGTCCAGTTTTCCCAACACCATTTGTTGAAGAAACTGTCTTTTTTTTTTTTTTTCCATTGGGTATTCTTTCCTGCTTTGTCAAAGATCAGTTGACCATATAGTTGTGGGTCCATTTCTGGGTTTTCCAACTGTTTCTTTGATCTATATGTCTGCTTTTGTACCAGTACCATACTGTCTTGATCACTATAGCTTTGTAATATAATCTTAAAGATAGTTGATTTGTTCTCAGTTTGTTAGCCATTTAGACTGTTTCTGTTTATCTCTGCAATGAATAGTAATGTAATAATCTTTATCTATATTTATTTGCCTTTTTATTATAACTTCCTATGACATTGTTAGAAATAATTATGCAATCACAAGATCTGAAGTAAACTAAGAATATCAAGCACACAGGACCTATATTACCTTATATTATTAATTTATCATGATCTCTTTTTTCCTACTGAGCCTGGCCAAGACCTAAAAATACTTCATTTTTCCAATATATTTGTATGTTAGTGTTCAAGACAAGTCCTACAGTTTGAAACATTTTTTTCCCATAACTCTGTTTTAGCCAATTCAATTTCACATTTCAAATCCTTACCCCCTGCAATTGCTAGATAGTATAATTTATTAGTATGACTTTTTGTACTATGTTTTTATCCCATCTTACCTCTTCAGAATTTTGTCCATTCCATAGATGCCTTGCTTTACTCCCAGACTAGGTTTCTTTTTCACATCAATCCTATGTTTTTCATGAACTTTCAATATACCTCTTTGCTAGTAGAGTTAAATACCAGCTCTTAATTGCAATATTTGAGGCACTGGTAGAGAAAGTGATTTTTGCTTTTATTATTATTATAATGTTTTTAAGAAGTTAAACAGAGATAAGTACAGGGGAAGAATAGTGAAGTGTTTTTGGCATTTGTGGTTTTGCGTCCTTTCCATACCAAAGAATAAATAATACTTTCTGCTAAGGAAAAAACATTAAATGTTTTTGGCTAGCTAATTAAATGCATAATCTAACAGCAAAAATACAGTGACATGTCAGAGGTTTGGATTTTATAACATGCTAAAGACTCTGTGTTTATTCTCAGTGGTCTGTATTCAAGTCAGTGCTATGGTTTTGATGTTTAATTTCCTATACACTATTAACAGGTATCCCAACTTCATCAATGTTGATATTTAGTGCTATAATCTTCTAAATTTAATAGCAACTTTTAAAGGAAATTCCTGGTCAGTTGACCTATTTTCTTTTGCTAGCATTCACATATGATGGTATTAGACATACTTACTACCTATATTTTTATGCAGAGAAGAGCTATAACTAAAACCAGACTTTTAATGGTAGTGCTTCCAATATAAATTGGAAAATGGTAGTATAATTATGTTTATTAGAGTGTCATAGGAGTAGAGACATCTTTGTAGTAATCAAGGGTGCAGTGTCAGGAAATTAAGCAAATCTGTTTCTATAGAAAAAATGGAAGAGGATCCCTTGAGTTTATGGTACTATATTATAAAAGGCTTGAAGGCAAAGTTACCTTATGTTAGACCTTTATCTGCACATGAAAATGTAGTCAGTGTCATTTGCAATTCTTTATGGACTTCAAAACATACTGCAAAGATCAGTACATCCTTTTAATGTCATCATTATTAGCTCATACTCTTGGATAATTCTGTGTAAAGTTCTCAGTAGTCTTAACTGTTCTGTTAGTCAATAACATACACTAATGTTCACATGTTGCTATATATATGCAGGATAATTAGATAAATTTTCTTAGGTTGTGTTTAGTCTTTTCAAAGGAGTTGAGAATGCAATAAATTTGTTCCATGCTATTATTTATGGGGAAAATAACTTTTGTTTGTGATGGTGTACTCTGATGGTATTTGGAGAAAGTTGGCAAAGTTTTGAATTTTTTTTTTTTAATCAATGGGCTTCTGTTTCTGGCATTTTACTTTTAAAAAGCACCATCCCTGCTGCTATAGATAATAAATTCATCACACCATAATCCAGAGCCAAGTCAACTTGGGAACAAAATAGCCTGGGTCTGCGCTATGCATTCTGGAAATGATGGACTTCTGAATCTTAAACCTGAAGACTCATTATAGCATGGTAAGAGCCATATGGCCTAAAAAAGCCTATGGAAAATGGATCCTGAAGTACATCTGGCTCTTTTGGCATCTACCATCATGTTCTGTTTTGAGTCATTCTGGAAATTAATAGATCTTCTGGAGTGAGGGAATGATTTGGTGTTTCAAGCTAGGTTAATTGTCATTTTAGTTTTGGATGATGTTTTCTGTTTTTGTTTTAAATATTGTATTTATTTATTTGAGAGAGAATGAGACAGTGTGGGATTGTGGGGGAGGGTCAGATGATGAAGCAGACTTCCTGCTGAACAGGGAGCCCAGAGGTGAGACTTGATCTTGGGATTCCAGGATCATGACCTGAGCCAAAGGCAGTTGCTTAACCAACTGAGCCAGCCAGGCATTCCAGTTTTGGATGATGTTTACTAGCACAAAATGATACTGTTTCCATTAAATTCAACATAAAATAGTGGGTGCCAGAAACTATATAGGTGCTGTGGAATGCAATTGCTGCCCTGTAAAAGTTTGCAGTATAATGGGCAAAACAGTCATATAAATGAGTAAGTGTGATATCATGTGGTCAATGCTATCTATGAGACACAGTTGTGAGCTGGATCTATCGTGTGTCTGAAAATCAGAGGAGCACCGGCGTTAGACTGTGTGCTACTTCTGTGCAGGGAATGCGGCCTGGGGATTGGGACTGCTAACCAGAACTTTGGCCTGTCTGTTGGTTTGCAATGCTTCTCAAACTCATCATGGGCATCCAGCATCTCTTACTGGGGAAGTTTATCAAAGGATAGAATAGTGCCTAATCCAGAGATTATCCTACTTTTCCCCACTCACCCAAAATAAAATGTGCCTTTTTAAAGAATTTAGATCTACTATCTTGACATATATCACATTACATTCAGACTTTATATCTCATTAGCTGTGTGATTATGGACAAGTAATTTGATTTCTCTTTCCTCAGTTTCCTTATTTGTAAAACAGATATAATGAGCCCTAACTCAAAACTCTGCTCTATGGGTTAATTGAACTTTGCATGTAGAGTCTCTGGCATAGTATCTGCACATGGTGATTTATGATCATTATTATGTTTGGCTCTTCTACAAGGCTTTGCACTTCTTGATGATAGGAATGGCACCTTGCATACAGTAGTATCTCTATAAATCTTGGCTTAATTATGTCACAGTTCTTATGGATCTTAGTATCTTTTAGGTAAAATGGTGGTACAATGTTTTATTGCTTAAACCAATCTATCAAAGAAAGAATCTCTTTTTTTAAAAGATTTTATTTATTTATTTGTCAGAGAAAGAGGAAGAGAGAGAGAAAGAGGGAGAAAGAGAAAGTGAGCACAAGCAGGGTGAGTGGCAGAGGAAGAGGGAGAAGCAGGCTCCTAGCTGTGCAAGGAGCCCAGTGTGAGGCTCCATCCCAGGACCCAGGGATCACGACCTGAGCCGAAGGTAGATGCTAACTGACTGAGCCACCCTAGCATTCCTTGGAAGATATTTAAAAAGTGATATCAAAGTAGGAGGTATAATAATCCAAGGTCAGGGCAACTGTGGTCTTAAAAACCCATATCATTGTCCTTAATTGCATATCCACTTATAATTACGAAGAAAGAGGTATAGCCAGAATAGGTAGAGGCATTATATAATGATCTTTCCAGAGAGAATATCCAAAAAAGTGTTTCATGAAGTATGTAGCCTATACAAGGATAGAAAGCACAGAAAACAATGTGTTAAAGGCTAAGTTAAATGAGAACAAAGTTTAGTTTTAAATAAAGAGTCCATTTTAATCCCATCCCCACTGCCCAGCTCATCTGAGCAAGTCATTTATTTTAAGGTTTAAGATTATCATCAGGAAAGTAAGGTCAGTTTTTTCTACTCGGGATTAGCATGACATTAAACATAGCATATATGAAAGTGCATCACACAATGCTTTCTTGAAGTTGAACATTTTCATGTCTGTTAGCAAATTTTCCCAAAGGCTGTGGTTCTCACCTTTGACTACATGTTAGAATCTCTTTGGGAGATTAAAAACCCAGTACTCTCCTATGGCTTTGACTGGTGTTTGGTGCTTAGATGCTTCCAAAAGTCTGGTTGTAACTCATATATGCAGTGATACACACTGTCTGCCATGACCTTTGCCTCTGCCCCTGGAATGGTCACTACTTCTGTCAGCTCCCCAACTAGATAGGCTATAAATTATCATGCCTAATGTGGGGGCTGTGCATACAAGTCTGTGTTCTGCTTATTCCACACAGGATTTCAAAACTGAGCTCACACCCTCAGTCTACCTAACTATGATGTACTGCTCTGTTTACTTAGATATAGCCTTTTCCAGGCTTGGGTGGAGGATCTGTCCTCCTAGAGTTCCCAATAAGAAACACAACCGTAATCTTTATCAGCAGTTCCTCCTGAAACCTCTCACACACAGAGGTTGGGGCAATAGCTTTATCATCTGCTTTCCTTTCTCTGCCTTTATCTCTAATCCTTTAATTCCATCTGGATAATGTAATTGCCCTTATGTAAAATTCTAACATCAATGTGGTGTTCATCTTGACCTACTAAGGGGGGTGGCAAAATACTATACACTGAATATTTATGTCCCCCAAAATTGTTATGTTGAAACCTATTCTCCTAACGTGGTGATATTTGGAGATGCAGCCTTTGGAAGGTAATTTAGTCATGGGGGCAAATCCCTTATAAAAGAGAGCTCTTTCCCCTTTTTCACCATGTGAAGACACAGTGAAAAAAAAAAAAAGGCCATTTATATACCAGGAAACAGGCTCTCGTCAGACATGAAATCTGTTGGTAACTTGGTCTTGGACTTCCCAGTCTCCAGAACTGTAAGAAATAAATTTCTGTTGTTTATAAGCCACCTAGTCTATGGTATTTTGCTATTGTAGCCCAAACAGAGTTTAGCAAAAAGTAACTTAGAAAACCCTTTTTTTTTTTAGAAGATTTTTATTTATTTATTTATTAGAGAGAGAGCACAGGCAGACAGAGTGGTAGACAGAAGCAGAGGGAGAAGCAGGCTCCCTGCCAAGCAAGGAGCCCGATGTGGGACTCGATCCCAGGACGCTGGGATCACGACCTGAGCTGAAGGCAGCCGCTTAACCAACTGAGCCACCCAGGAGTTCCAGAAAACCCTTTCTTTATCAACAGGGTCTGGTTTTGAAGCCTATTGCTAATTCTTGTTTTCTTGTCAGGGGAAGACTCATCTCTTTTTTCCTTCTCGGCCAGCTGCTGTTCCATGTGTTTTAAAGTATTTTGTTGGGTTGGACGATAGAACTCCCACTTCTACACCCTAGGTAAAAGAAAACACACTAATTCTCAGCCATTTTTTTTTTTTTTTTGCCACAATGTTTGGGAAAAACAATATTTAAAAGCTTGTAGGAGAGAAATATCTACCTATCCTAGCCTCAATTAAGAATATCCCTTCCTATAATTATTGCTCTCCTTTTATTTTTATTTTACAACCTCACTGTAAGCCAAAATGTTTTTGATCAATATATTATATGGTAAATTCTAGAAGTTTTCTTTGTAGTCCCTTATTACTAGTATAGTGCCCGAGTATTGTGCTAGTAATGGTATAACTGGTATAGTGCCTATGTCTATTCACTGTAGAAGACTTTTATGATAGTACCTAAGGATGAGAATATCTAAGCTCTGTCATTCCTTATGATGAGAATAATACTTCACAAATTACTATATGCAGATAGTCTGTGAGCTACAGCATATCTGTCCTTTAAGAAACTCTTTATGGGGTGCTTGGGTGGTTCAGTTAGTTGAGGGGTGACTCTTGATTTTGGCTCAGGTCATGATCTCAGGATCCTGGGATCCATGGAGCCAGCATCAGGGTCTTCACTCATTGAGGAGTTGGCTTGAGATTCTCTCTCTCTCTTTCCCTTTGCCCCTCTTCCCACCCACTCTCTCTTTCAAATAAATACACAAATCTTAAGAAAAAGAAACTCCTTACTAAAAAGTCATATTATCTTTCTATGTTGTTTATAGTTTATAAGTCCCAAACATTAAAAATAAAAACCCAACTTTAAGGCAGATGATTTTCTTGAAGGTAAAATCAATAAAGAAGGCATCATATATAATTTCATATTTTCTCTAATTTCCATCCTAGTCATCACATAGGATTTAGAAATCTAGGAGGGGAAATTCTGGCTCTAGGCCTTATATCAGAACCTCTGGGTCATATTTTCCTTGGCCATTGTGGTGGAGCCTCTCATTGCTCATTGGCAGCTTCTTAGACTTGTATCTGGACTGCATTTCCCCACCCTCTTATAGCAGGTGGAGCCATGTAACTGAGGCATGGTCATTTCCGCACATGGTTCCTAGTGCATCTCTCCTACTCCCCCCCCCCATCCTGATGGAATGGAGAGGATTCTAAGGACCCTGGAGGTAGGTGGAAGGCAAAACCATAGAGTGGAAGGATACTTTAAGAGACATATCCATTTGCTTCAATATTCCTAGCCATAAGAATTGGGGGAGGATAAAATAATTGTGAAAGGATGGGGGTTTAAAAACTTTTTGGCATATTGTCTTTATTGTTATAGGATCCTATGAAGGCAGAGAGATATTACTGTTTGTTTGTTTTTTTTTTCCATCTATGTTCTTCCTCAAGTTTCTTCTAATGCATCTCTAGGTACTGGTTATGTTTCCTTTTTAAAGTTTTTTTAAGCCATAAAAGAAGAATTATTTGATTTTGTAAAGGTCTTAAAAGTCTCCACATCACAATCATTTTAGTTATTTTTTTATTCCCATTTTAAGGTTCTTAAGAATGTTTACATTTACCATTGTCTCTGACCTCATCATGTGTTCCAAATGCCATTATCCTTTCTCCCTTCCATATATGAAATATAATTTTCTTCTATTGATTAAGCTTACACAAAAATAATTCATAAAATATTCCTACTGTACTGTAAAAGTATATTTAAACAATAGATAACACACTCTACATTAAATGTGTAGTATAGTACAAATATTAAAAGTATATTTAAAATTTGAATCTAATGAATGCCTGTTATTTTTCCCCACTCTTACTCTTCCAGAATAGCTACTGTTAATAGTTGGGCATATATTCCTCCATTTCCTATGGAGGAATTTTCCATTTTCTAAGTTTTAAAAGAAGAGGTTTAAGTTCCCACCACACTAAATATAATTTTAAAAACCTTTAACTATAATATTAGCCGAATGTTGTTTTACATGAGCTCTATTTTTTTCTTGATAGACCTTGAAATTAAAATATTAATTCAAAATTTGCAAAAAAGTTAACTTTTTAGCAGAAATTATAAAAAAATTTACATGCCTCCATGTGTAATTTCTGATGGCCCAAGGTGATTCAGAGGAATCAGTGGAACCTGGATTAGAGTTGATAGGTCCCCCAATAATGGGTCCATGATCAAAGGAGCGAGACTGATATAAAGCAAAGGTCAAGCAAAGCTTTATTTTGTGCCAAGCATCGAGAATCAAACTGCCTGGTCGGGCCCCGTCTCTTACAAAGAGGCGACCCCTCCCAGCCCCACAGACTAACTTTTATAGAGCAAAGGCCATGTGGTTGAGCCTGGTCACACATATGTAGCCAATGGGATTGTAACACACAGAGAAAGCTGCATAGTCATGCTAGGTCACACACAGGTGGCCAATTGAATTTCAATTTACCCTAGTAGATATTTGAACTAGCCTTTCACCTGGTCAGAATTGGTGCCCAAAATGTGGGGCCCACTCTCCTTGGTAGCTAGGGAGACAGTATATGCGCCCAACTGATTGGATGTCTCCACCTGGCCTGATCCACCTTTGTATCTGGGCTTTGCTACCTGGAACTGGTAGCTAGGGAGACAGTATGCATGCCCCACTGATTGGATGTCTCCACTTGGCCTGACCTACCCTTGTATCTGGGCTTTGCTACCTGGGACTGGTTTCCCAGACTTGCTTTTAAGTAAGTTCCTCTGGCAGGGGCAGGGTCACTCTAAGTTTACTGCATAAACAACAAAATGGCTCCCTCTGGCTAAGTAGGACCTTACAATGTCATAGGTTCATCTTTGTCATTGGAAATGAATATGATGCCTAATTGAATGGCTAAATTCATACTGTTTTAAATAGTAAAATATTTTTATATTTGTAATGTGATATTTTAATTTTTTCCATTTTTTTCTTTTTTCTCCCTCCTCTTCTCAATTATTATTAAATCAATAATACTTGAACTTCTTTACTTGAGGAAATTCAGAAATTATATCCACATAAAGTTCAAAGCTATTTTTTATTGAATTGCATTATTACAGAATGTTATAGTCTGTATATTATCAATTTTGTGAAATTTTTAGAACTCAGAAACATCACAGATCTCCTTTTATGTTCTATGTATCTTTCTTAACACATTTTATTAAGACATTTATTTATTTTGAAAGAGAGAGAGAGAGAGAGCATGCATGTGGGGTGGGGTGAGTGGGGAGAGGCAATCTCAGGATCCTGAAATCATGACTTGAGCAGACATCAAGAGTCAGACACTTAACCAACTGAGCCACCCAGGTGCCCCTCTTAACACATTTTTAATTGATATTTACTTTCCCTTCCCTTCCCTTCTCTCCTTCCTCCCTCTTCCTCTTCCTCTGCTTCTTCCCTCTTCCCCCTCTTCCTCCTTCTTTTTGTTATTACTACTACTAATAATCATATAACTAATAATAATTATTAGAAATATATTTTAAGAATGTATGTATATACATCTGTTTGATATATTTTAAAGGCAAAATTGCTTAAGGGTAGAATTGATGAAATTGACCTCCAAAACCAATCTTATACTCCACTGCCTTATATGATCTGATGACTACTCTGTAGGTATTTCATGGGCTGTTCATTGAACTCTATTTAGAAGGCAGATATAGATGTTAGTAACACTAAGTTCTTGAGACTAATGCAACCATTTAGCTCTAGACTGAATGTGGTGTCTTTCCAAATTCATAATTTTAAGCCCTAACCCTTGGTGTGATGGTATTTGGGGATGGGGACCTTGGAAGGTAATTAGGTTTGGATGACATCAGGACGGTAGAACTCCCATGATGTTATCAGTGCCTGTACAAGAAGAGGAGGATACCAGAGACATCTTTTGCTCTACATGGTGAGCAAGAGGTGGCCATCAGCAAACCTGAAGGAGGACTCTTGCCAGACATGAAACCTGCCAACATCTTGATCTTAGGTTTTCTAGCTTTGAGAACTATGAGAAATCCATGTTTGTTGTTTAAGCCACACAGTCTATGGTGTTTTGTTATCATAGGCTGAACTGACTATGGCATATTCCACTGTCCTTTATTTTGTTTTTCAGTGAGCCAACTTCATCCCACTCTTTTTCACAGTTCCATTTACCTGTAATTTGGGATTATTTCGGTGTCTTCCTAAGGGAACTCAATTTTTGGTGCAATGACTTATAAGTATAAAACTTATACTAAGGGTTTGTCAGTTCTTTTGGGATTTCTCGCTGTTCTATGTATGACAAACATCCCTAAAACTCAGTGGCTTAAAACAACCACTTATTATTTATTTCAAGATTAGAGTCAACAGGGCACAGCTCTCATGATCTATAGTAGGCTTGGTCGATGTTGCCTGGGCCTATTCATGTGTCTGGGTCAGCTGCTTCAACAGTTAGGGGTTGACTAGACTAAGACAGCTCAGTTAAGACCATCTCCATGCCTATGTCCTCTTTCATTATTCTGCAGGCTAGTACAGAAGGCAGATTCCCAATAGTAAGAGGGGAAGTGCTTAAATCTGTTGAGTCTTGGACCTCACACAACATTGTTTCCACTACATTTGATTGATCAGAGCAAGGTGTAAGGCTAGCCCAGATTTAAGGGGTGGGGAATAGATGCCAACCAACTCTTGATAAGATGAGCTTCAAAAAATGGAAACCAGTATGCAATATACTATAGAATCCATCTATACTGCTTCTTGCCATTCTTTTTATGATTTTGAGCTGCCTTGTTTCTTGTCAAAACCAATCTTTTCACTCCATCTGCACTATCAGCCCAGTTAACACAGGCTTGACTTTTCCTTGCTAGCTATTTAATGGTCCTCTTTTTTCCCATTTTTTATATATAGTTTTCTGATTTATAATAGCCTCTTTATTTCATTAAAATAGAGGTTTTGCTTCTGCTTCTTTCCCTTAGGTTGAGAAAGCAAAGAGAATCTTCTTTGTTCTCTTAAAATTGAAAGTCGACAGCAAGTTTTCAATATGACTGGAAATAGTAAGTCCTTACTTCATCTTTTTACTACACCTATTTTCAAAATTGTCTGAGGTCAAATCAAGGCCTTTCTTGAGAGTTTAAATTTAAACCCCAATCCTTTTTCTCATGTTGCCATCTTTGCATATAATGCTGAGAAACAGTATCCAAAATAAGCTGGCTGAAACAAATTATCTTACAATTCTATGTGATAGCTTGAGGTGCATTTCAGTCTCTTTTTTTAGAGGAGAAATTGACATATTGCATAATGTCACAGTTAGTGTAAGATTAGTCAGCTCTAACAAATAATACATGTTTATTTCATTCTTGTAATCATCCAAGTAGAATGCCATTCAAAGTTGTAGTTTCTTACTGTTTTATTTCTTTGCTGTCTTGAAGGGCATTATTTTTATTTAATGGTATAAGTTGAGTCACAAGATTGTCCATGAGTATATAGCAGTTTACTGCAGGATGTTATGGGACAGGCCTAGAAATTCACATATCATTTCTGTTCATATTTCATGGTCATATTTCATATTTCATTCACTTTTATTTTCTCACAAAGCTTTGATTAACATAGGACATAATCATGTGCCCCCATTAAGTTGCAGGGAAGGCTATGATGTAGAGACTAGCAATGTCCTAGCAATACTTCCTTACTCAGGAAGGAAAAGTATTCCAGTTATTATTGCCTTGTAATAAAGCACCATAAACTCTGTGGCACAAAACAGCATTTTATTATGCTCACAAATTCTGTAGATCATTAAAGCAGAAAGGGTAAGTTAAAGGAAAAGCTACCCTATGGCACACAATGTCTGAGACTTCAGCAAGGTAAACTCAAATGTCTGTGGGTGACTTGAGAGAGAGGCTGAAGCAGCTGAAGGTAGAGAATCTATTTCTAGCATAGATTTTGGGTCCCATGTCTGACACCTGAGCTAGGGGGAGCTGGCTGGGATCACGTGATACTGACGACTGGCATGCCTGCATGTGACCCGTCCATATCACTTGAGCCTCTCACAGCATATCAGCTAGGTTCTGGGAGGGAATATTCTGAGAGTGATTGCCATAGGAGAACCAGGGAGAAGCTACATGACCTTTTCTGACCTAGTGTTAGAAGTCATGTGGCATCACTTCCTCTACTCTATTGGTTACAAGCAAGTCAGAAGGATAGCCCAGAGTCAGTGGGAGTGAAATAAGTCTCCACCACTTGTTTCAAGTGTGGCAATGTTACACTGTATGAGAGAACGTGCAATGGAACATATTGTGAACATCATTAGAAAAAAAAAAAAA
>ML110545.1:0-16352 GCA_003697995.1 Taxidea taxus jeffersonii
CTGCAGGACATGTTCTCCATCACAGCCCTCACGGGCTCTCCCAGCCTCAGGGACACCTCTGTCCTCCTCTGGAAACTGATGAAATGCTCCCTGGTCCTCAGTGTGCTCATGCAGTCCTGTGTTCAACTCTACTTTTAGTACTTTTCACAAGCCTAACTTATTCATCTTCAAATTCTTCCTTGGGCCTCAAAGAACAACTTTTACGGGTTAAATGGCTCAAAATATCAAGCCATAATGAAATGCTTTTACCTACCAAGTTCACAATGCCAAACAAAATGCTAAAAGTAGCCAAGATCATAACAATGGAATTATATCCTAATAGGAGTGAAAATCAGAGCAGGTATTAGTGAAAGTTGGGAGCTATTTAGGGAATTTTTTAATCCCTAATTTTCTTCCCCTTACTCAGTTACTCCCCTTACTCTCCCCAGTTAGGAGGTAGAAGTCTCTGCAGTCTCTAAGTTCAGAAGATGTGTGTGACAGAATAGAAATTAATAGTTGACAAGACCTCCTAGATCTATTTTCAAATATTTAAACCCACTGACCTGAACAGAATAGGAGTGTACCAGTTATCTGCTCCTGCATAACAACCCGTTCTGAAACACAAGGGCTTAAAACAACAATTTTATTATTCTCTCTCATGGTTCTGTGTATTGAGGAGCTCGGCTGAATGGGTCTTGCCAGGGTCCCTGATGCTGTGGCAGTCAGATGGTGGCCTGTGGCTGGACTAGTTGGGGCTTGTGAAGTCCATTTCTACCTCTCTCCCTCAGTGCCCTGCCACCTGCCTCCCTCTCTCCCTTTCCCACTCTTCTTCTCTTTCTTCCACACAACTTCTCCGTGTGGCTAGCTTGGGCTTCCTCAGAGCATGACCAGCTCAAGGAAGCCAGACTTCTTAGTTAGTAGTTGCTTCCCCCCAGGAAGAACACTCCTTGCCTTCATGCAATGTCCCTTTTGCCATATCCTGTTGGTTATAAGCAAGTCTTTAAGGCCAGTCCAGATTCAAGGGCATGGCAATTAGATTTTCCTTCTCAATGGGAGGAGCAGCAGAGAATTTATGTCTATCTTTAATCTATCACAGGGCAAAAAGACTTTTTCTGGATTAAAAAAGAAGGAGAAATGCTCTATGGACCTTGACTTGCCCCCAGAAATGGTCTGTGTTGGCAGAAAGAGATCAGGAAGGAAAGGTACGGTGTATCTAGAGAAACACAAGCATAAGCATGTGGTTTTCTGGACTCACCAGTTTGCCATGTCCTAAGAATATCTACCAAGTCTGAGGGACAAACAGATATGGACATGATAGCCAACAATGAACATGCCTCCCCAAGGGGGGAAACTCCACACAAGACCAGTGAGGAACTTCCAACTTGCCAGCAGGTTGGGAGATGGCCATCAAGCACCCTAATTTTGATGTCAAACAAAGTTGCCAGCTCTCTTCCAGTTTGGGTTTGGGGACGATACTTGGAATTAGACCCCAAACCTTCTCCCAACTTGACTCTTCAGTGAGGATCATTCTGTCCTTCAAAATTGAGCCCTTGGATTATCTCCGCTCATCACGATTACCTGAGCAGAGTTCCACTACCCACAGGTGCCCACAGGTACAGTCCACATAGTAGCACAAGAATTCAAAGTTCAACCATTCAAGGGCAGAGAAGATAGGAGAAGGATCCGGAGCTCAGTCTGGAGATGGATTTTCCATCCCATGGTGGGAAAGAGAAATTACGAGGCAGGATTCAGCTAGAACCAACACAATGCCTGATCCATTGTCCCAAAAGTCTTCCAAGGCAGTTCCAAGAACCCGGTGATGAATTACATGTCCCATTCAATAAGCAGTTCTGTGTGGGTCAACAGCACATGTGGGAGTGCCAAGGTGATGGGTCTGCAGGCCTGAAGGTTGATTCCCCCTCTGCCAGGATCCCAGAAAGTGGCTCCCATAGAGGTGGAAAGCTGAGCCCAAAAGCCACTAAAGGACACCAGGGGCTGCTTTGCAGGCAAGAGCCAAACGGGGACAAGAAGTTAGGCATGTGGAATGGCATGCCCCACCCCCATTTGACATCAAATGTTACCAATTCGAAAAGGAGATCAGCTGCCCCCCTCTTGCTGCCTTCAGCTTGTACCTTCTTTTCTAGTATTTTGTACCATTGGACACCCATATAGTAAGTTGCTACTTGCTCTCTGACTATGGCTTTTTGCCCTGTCACCCAACTGCGGCTCTCCTCCGGGGGTGGGGTGGGAGGGTGGGGTGGAAACCTCTCCATCAGCAAACCTCTACCTGCTTCTTCCCATGTTCACTCAGAAAAAGGTAAGAACTTGTGCAGAAGAATGTGAGACAGCGCAGAGAAAATTGGCTACAGTGTATATACTTGTATGAAGTGTATACAGTGACAAAGCATCTTGTTTCTCAGTAAGAACACACATGTTTAAAGATTTTATTTGACAGAGAGAACGAGAAAAAGAGCACAAGCAGGGGGTGCAGCAAGCAGAGACAGAAGGAGAAGCAGGCTCTCCACTGAGCAGGGACCCTGACGTGGGACTCAATCCCAGGACCACAGGATCATGACCGGAGTCAAAGGCAGACGCTGAACCGACAGAGCCACCCAGACGCCCCAGGAGCGCACATTTTTCGTGGCACTGTGCTAAGCCACTTACATGTATAACTTTCCCAATCCTCTCAATCACTTCTGTAAGACAGCACTGCTTTCATCCCCAATCTACAGATGGGAACACAAAGGCTTAAACAAGTACAGGTTGGACCCAACGCAAACACCCTTCTGCACCTCTCGAAAGCTTCTGCTCTGTCATCCTAAGCTCCCGATCCTCAAACAGTGTGTACGCTCTGGCAACACTTATTTTTCCAGAAGCTCTTCCTTTAGCAGATCAACCAGTCTCTGTTTTCCTGAGTACTCACTGGCTTCCGTGTAAAAGCGAGAGTAGAAAATTAAGGTGTAGGTGTCTGAGAGCCTCTTCTCATCTTGTTCTACCACACAACAGCCCTGGGTCTTATCAGTTTTCTTTTCTCTTTTCACCAGGATCTTCCCTTTCACAAATGGAGAATTTAGCGTTTCCTGCTGCTTCCGACAGCTTTGCTCCCCTTCACCGCAGGCCAGAATAACGAGGCCAGGGCAGCCCAAAAGGGCAAGTTGCTTAGTAACTGGGATCACATATCCCCATGTCCCGGAGGTAAATGGTACCTGTCGCTGACCCTCCAGGGGTTTCTGGAACATGATTCTTAATGACACAGCTCCTCACTGGGATGCCTCAGGAGATGTGGGTCAAGAGTGAAAAGCCATCTTCTCACCTTCCTCTAGGGCTGTCACATCGCCCACCTGTCAGAGGCCCGGCTTATTAAAACAGTCCATTCCCATCTGGGCCTACAGGCTTCAGGCCATTTCCGCTTTTAACAAAGTCATTTTGGAGTAGGTAAGATGAGGCTAACCATAATTTTGGTTAAGGTATTAGAAATTCAACTTTTCAAGGCTAGCGTGTTTGCCCTGTGAAAAATGTATTAATTCTCTTCTGCAACGGACTTCCTGGAATCCCTTCCTATGCAGGGAGGAAGTGGCTAGAGAAAGATCAAGAAGGCCTGTTACTGAGACCTGCTCTGCACAAGCCCTGGGCTAGGGGCTTCACCTACACACCAGCCCATCTAGCAACAACACTGAGAGGCAACCTCCTGTGACATCTGAGGACACTGAAACCCTGAGAAGTACTTGGGGACCCTCCAAGTTCCAATAGCTCAATTGCAAGCTCCAGTTTGATATAGTTCCAAAGCCCCTGTTTCTTCCATTCTAGCACACCATCCCTTTATCCAGAAATTTCCCAGCAGTGCAGGGAAGGGGAGGGGAGGCAGGCTGCAGTTTTAACTAAGAAGGTGAGAGTACAGGCCTCGTTGACTGGCTGACATTTGAGCAAAGCCTTGAAGGACATGAGGGCATTAGGAGATTAATGAAGGAAATGCATCCCAGAAAACACAGGGTGAAGGGGTTAGGGCTGGAGTGTCGGGAAGAGCACCGGGGAGTTTGAATGGAAGCTGGAACAGAGCTAACAAAGGGCCAGGGGTAGAGGAGGTCAGAGAGGTGAAGACAGCCAGGTCCTGTAGGGCTGAGCAGGCAGGCCCCAATCCGGGCCAAATGAGCAACTCCCAACTCAAGCTAACAATGGCTTCGAGTATTATCTGCCAGTTCCGAAGAGAGGGAAGGGGGAAGGGGAGGGAAGTCCTCAGAAGCCCACACCACTCCTCTGACACACCCCTCTGTAAAACGAGGCTGCCTTTTGTTCGATGAGTGGAGACGTGGTAGGAGGGGTGACTTGGCATTACAATACAGAGTCTCTTAATTTAATAGCCTAGGTGAGAAGTAAGCAGTTGGAGACAAAACCATCTCACAGAAACTATTCTACATTACTTCTCGCCTGCATATCTGGTAGCTACACACATCGCATGGATTCTAGTTTCATAAATAATACAGCTAAGAGTTGAACGCATAGAAGCAAAGAGCAGAATGGTGTTGTCAGGGGCCAGGGACAAGGGGGAGATGTAGGTCAAAGGGTACAAACTTCTAGTTACAAGACGACTAAGTTCTGGACACCTAATATACAACGTGGTGATGATAGTTAATAAGACTGTGTTGTATACTAGAAACCTGCTGAGTAGATCTTAAGTGTTCCTGACACACACACACCCTCTGAAGTGATGGATGTGTTAATACTGTATATGTGTATCAATGTGTGCACTTTAAATATACGTAATTTTTGTTAATCGTACTTCAATAAAACTAAGAAAAACATTTTTCAAGCACTATGATCTGCCCTGGCCAAAAGTCTGCTTCAGACATGTGGTATCTACCAGAACAATACTGCCTGCCCATTTGTTAGCTTCCTTCCGTTCTCCAGGAGCGTTCATTTAGATCATCAGAAATCCACAGGCATCAACATTTCTGCAGCTTCTCTTAGACATGCCAGTACTCATGTCAGCTGGGTGACAGAGAATTCCTTGACTCTTAGAGAATGGCAAGAGAAATAACTATTTAAGATTTTAAAGCCTCTGCCTGAATGCAGCCAAAGAGATTATCCACTACCCAGTGTCTTTTTTTTTTTTTTTTAAGATTTTATTTATTTGTTAGAGAGAAAGAGAGAGAGCACAGGCAGACAGTGGCAGGCAGAGGCAGAGGGAGAAGCAGGCTCCCTGCCAAGCAAGGAGCCCGATGTGGGACTCCATCCCAGGACGCTGGGATCATGACCTGAGCCGAAGGCAGCTGCTTAACCAACTGAGCCACCCAGACGTCCCTACCCAGTGTCTTTTATAAGAGGATACAAATAATTCTTCCTGAAGAGATAGAAATGTAGTCCTAGCTGGAGCCAGCCAAGAAGACCATGCAAAGAATGGGGATTCCCTCTTTGCTCTGGCTTCCAGAAAACTTGGGAGTTGAGGTTTGTGCTTAATAACTATCCACCACAGGGGCACCTGGGTGGCTCAGTGGGTTAAAGCCTCTGCTTTCGGCTTGGGTCATGGTCCTGGGGTCCTGGGATCGAGCCCCGCATCAGGCTCTCTGCTCGGCGGGGAGCCTGCTTCCCCCTCTCTCTCACTGCCTGCCTCTCGGCCTACTTGTGATCTCTGTCAAGTAAATAAAATCTTTAAAAAATAATAACTACCCATCACACAGACACACGCACGCACAGACACACACACGCACAGACACATCCCTGAAAGGCAAATCTATAAAGACAGAAAGTGGATCAGTGGTCGCCTGGGGCTGGGCATGGGAAAGTGGAGTGACTGCGAATGGGCATGAGGTTTCTTTCCTGGGTGATGAAAATGTTTTAAAATTTGATTGTGGAGATGGTTGCACAACTTTAATAAACTTACAAAGTCATTGTACTCTTAAAATGAGTAAATTTAATGGTATGTAAATTATACCTCAATAAAGTCATTAAAAAAAAAATCAATCCAAGATGGATTGTAGACACAAATGTGAAAGGAAAAACAAAGCTTCCAGAAGAAAATAAGACACTACTGTCATGATCTTGGGAGTAGGCAGAGATTTCATAAACAGTATGCTAGAAGCATGAAGCACATAATAAAAACAATAATAAAATGGAATTCGTTAGAATGGAGAATGTCTGTGAGACAAAGGACATCAATAGGATAATACAAAGGCAAGCCACAGCCTGAGGAGGGATGTCTGCAATATTTACATGTGGCCCAAGACTTGTCTAGAATGTATCTTTAAGATACTCCTATAAGTAAACAACAAGGCAACCCAATTCTAGAAGGGCAACAGACTTGAAAAGGTGTTTCCCAAAAGAAGGTATCTATTTGGCCAATACAAAAGAATAGGCATACAAATGTCACGGCTATCTCCATTCCTAGGTCTGGGTCCCTAGACCTTTCAATTTGTTTAATGGTATGTACCTCTTTGTTATGTTTTGATATTCCTATTTGCCAAAATCGCAACAGAAAGCATATGGCACAATTTAGAATATTTCAGTAAGTTCTCCTTTCCAAAGAAATAGATTATAAGAGTGAATTGGGGGGCACCTGGGTGGCTTAGTCAGTTAAGTGCCTGCCTTTGGCTCAGGTCATGATCCCAGGGTCCTGTGATCAAGCCCCCACATGGTGGGGGGGTTGGGGGGGGGGTCCCTGCTCAGCAGGGAGTCTGCTTCTCCCTCTGCCTCTTCCCCTGCTTGTGCTCTCTCTCGCTGTCTCAAATAATTTTTTTTTTTTTTAAGTGAGTTGGGGGCACCTGGGTGGCTCAGTCATTAAGCAGCTGCCTTCAGCTCAGGTCATGGTCCCAGGATCCTGGGATCAAACCCCACATTGGGCTCCCTGCTCTGCAGGAAGCCTGCTTCTCCCTCTCCCACTCCCCTTGCTTGTATTCCCTCTCTTGCTGTGTCTTTGTCAAATAAATAAATAAAATCTTAAAAAAAAAAAAAGTGTGAGTTGGATGGAAGGGCAACACCCAAGTGCAGGAACCAGGTAAGGAACAACAAAACTGTTACCGCCAACACAGAGACACACACCAGCTATAAATGGATAAAGGAGACAAGTACTGGGACCCAGTGAAGAGCGTCCAGCTAAAGAACAGCCTCAGAAGAAGTAATGATCATGGATCTAGGAACACAAATAGCCTGAGCCCAACTCACACCGTACCTCCTGGGAGGAGCCAGGGAATAGATACCCAGTCCTCACGCTCTCATCCATGTGGCCTCCAATCTGGGGCCTCCATTGGTCAAACCCAACTGGAAGCCAAAAAGGACAAAGCAGCTCTTGCATCAGTGTCATTGATCAGGTCAGCCCTCGGGGCAGAGGAGACAGAGAATGGCTCTGCAGGGAAGAATGGAAGAGAACTGGCACTCCACTGGCAGCTGCCTGGAATCACTTTTAAGATAGGGAATAGGGGCACCTGGGAGGCTCAGTGGGTTAAGCCTCTGCCTTCGGCCCAGGTCATGATCCCAGGATCCTGGGATCGAGCCCCACATCGGGCTCCCTGCTCTGCAGGAAGCCTGGTTCTCCCTCTCCTACTCCCCTTGCTTGTATTCCCTCTCTCGCTGTGTCTTTGTCAAATAAATAAATAAAATCTTAAAAAAAAAAAAAGTGTGAGTTGGATGGAAGGGCAACACTGGAGGTAGTGCAGGAACCAGGTAAGGAGCAACAAAACTGTTACTGCCAACACACACACAGAGACACACACCAGCTATAAATGGATAAAGGAGACAAGTACTCTCCTACTCCCCCTGCTTGTATTCCCTCTCTCACTTTGTCTCTGTCAAATAAATAAATAAAATCTTTAAAAATAAAATAAAATAGGGAATAAGTAATGAACAAATAACACAACCAGTAAAACTACACTCTTGAAACAGAATGAAAACAAAGAAAGAAAGAAACAAACAAACAAACTTTGGAGACCTATTTGTGAAGATGACAGAAGAGGGAAAAAGGGTAGTGGTTTTATGCCCCACCAAGATAATGCCTTGCATGATTTGTTTCCAATTGCCTGAACACAGAGCTGCCTTCTGTCTACAAGTGAATTAGATATCCTTGGAAATAAGGGCTCTAACTTCTCATTCTCATTTCACAGCTAGCATCTGGGCACTTGGGGAAGTTATTATCCCACAGAGACACAAAAGGAGTCTTCTCTTCTACACATACCTTAGTTCAAACAGCTTGTAAGGAAACTTCCAGCCTTTCCCTGGTCTCCCCTAATCACAACACACCTGCTGAGCTACCTCATCCTACCCCAAAAAATCCATTCTCTTTGTCACTTACTCCAACTCTGTTCTCAACCACGGTTTCCATTAGTGCAGTACCCAAGATGTTGTCTACATCGATTTTCTTAAAAGGCTTTAAAAGTATCCATCAAGCTTTCTCAGTTTCGTAAGCTTCAGCCTGCAGGGTGATCTGGGACATTGCTCACTTGCTTCCTATTCTAAACCTCTGTATTGTTGTGCAAAGCAAAAACCAAGCTGTTCCACACAGAAGGCGCCTCTGTAATGGAAATGATCTTGCAGATTTTTCCGTGTATAGGTCTGTTGTCTCCTCCATTAGAATGGTTTAAGTGAGCAAGGACCTTGTCTTGTCCAGCTTGCATCCTCAAGGTCTCACACAGCATTTGGCACCGAGTAGGCTAAATGCATGTTAAATAAGTATCTGAATGTGACATTTCTTTGAATTCTCTTTTGGTAGCACTCAGCCTAAGTCGGCATGCCATTCATGCTAATTACTCTTGTAATAAAAGTCCACTTGTGGGGTACCTGGGGTGGCTCAGTGGGTTAAACATCTGCCTTTAGCTCAGGTCATGATCTCATGGTCCTGGGTTGGAGCCCCGAATCAGGCTCCCTGCTTAGCAGGGCATCTGCTTTTCCCTCTCCCCTCCCCCACACCCACTGATGCTCATACTCTCTCTCAAATAAATAGATAAAAATCTTAAAAAAAAAAAAGTTTACTGTGATAAGTTAAGGAAGCTAATGGAGGTCTCTAAAATCTTTCTTTGAGAAGCTGGTCAGTCAGCTGGTCTGCCATCTTGTTTCACATCACCAGTGTTCTAAGCCAATTCACTCAATAATGAATCCACATCCAGCCATCTGACTACACTGTTCATCTAGCCCAAAACATCTTCCTGATCACATTCACCAAATACCACTCGTCTCACTGCTGGAACCTCTCTAATGTTTAGAGCACAAGTGGAAATAGTTCTGCATAGCGCTTGGCCACTGGTTTAAAAAAAAAAAAAAATCAAACAACTGAGCATTGAAAGAAAAATGCAATCATTTTATAATTTTTGAGTTGAAAGGGACATTAAAACTCCTCTGGTCCAACAGCTTTCAAGTTTTTTGACAAAAACCCATAATAGGATATACATTTTACACCACAACAGAGTACACACATTCCTTCAACAAATTCAGAGTTGGTACATGTGCCAAGCACTGCTCTAGATGCTATAAATAAAACAAGATACAAAACATTTTAAAAATTAAGCTAATGGAATATAAACTCATCTGTGTATCTTTTGTTTGCTTGCTTGGTGATTTCTTTGTTTTAATGCTGACTACAGCCCTCTACATTATTTCCCAAACTCACTAACAGGCCACAATCCACAGCTTGAAGACTACTCATCTGATTCTACATTTTTATTTTGTAGGTTTAGAGAGAGTGGCAGCGCGTTTGACTTTGAACCTGTTAGCTGAAAGTACCTACAGATATCCAAGATAAGATACCCAGGAGACATTTAAGTATATAGGCGGGAAGCTCAGAGAAGAGGTTTAGAACGGAGACACAGACTGGGGAGCCAAGCAGTTAAAACCATGGAATGAATAAAGCATTGCAAAGAAAGTACCTACATTTTTGTTTGTTTCTAAGAGTGTGCTGTAGAATGGCCTGAAGAACACCAACGTTTAAGGGTATGCAGAGGACGTCGAAGAAGACAGAAAAGCAAGAGAGTAGTGTGAAGAAAATTCCAAGAAAGGTCATAGTGTCCACATTGCAAAGACATAAAATAAGGCTGAAAGCATGCATTACATTTGGCAACTAAAGACCTGGTGTCCATTTCTTCCCATGGCACTTATAATGAGACTTGGGCAGAAGGCAGGAAGAAGACAACGGAGACAAGAGTAGGAGACATTAAGTGAAGACTAGGTTTTCAACAAGCTTGACCAAAAAAGTTGTGAGTGACAGCAAAATGGCTGGAGAATGGGGAGAGATTGGAGGGGAGGGGAAGGATATTTAAAATAAGACAGGATATTCACAAGGCGGAGGGACAAGAGCCAGCAGAGATGGAGAGGCCCAATATCAAAGAAACCAGAGCAATGGGATATTATTAGACAAGCCTGTCACAAAAGCACAGGCAGAAAGAGAAAGAAACTCTTCTGTTTAATTAAGTGGGAAGAGGAATAATTTAAAGGCAGATGTGGTGAAACTGCAGTGGTCATTTCAAGATACATAGTTACCAAATCAGTATGTTGTACCTCTAAAACTAATCTAATGTTATGTGTCAACAATGCTCAATAGAATCTATATTTTTCATCATTGATATGGAGATAGAACGATGATAGAAGCTTCAAAGCTCCTGTAACACACAACAAGTAGGATACACAGACAGCAGCCTGAATATACCCGTTCTTGCCTAGGTTTCAAGGAGGAAGCTCCTTCCCAATGGTAAAGACCTCAGAAGCCTCCTCCACTCAAGTAGCCTCCATTAATGACTCCCACAAGGGAAAAACAGATACTCTAAGGCAGAGATTCTCAAACCTACTGTGCATTCAAGCTCCTAAGACAGCTTGTTAGAACATAGCTTCCTGGGCCCCAACCGCAGAGCTTCAGATACAGTAGAACTGGAGTGGGGGGTATTCTAGAATTTACTCCTAAGTTCCAAGATATATTAGTTTCTACACAAATTTAATGTGGCAATTTATAACACAAGTTTATTACCTTATAGTTCTGGAATTCAGAACTTTAAGTCCAAAATGCATCCCACTGGGGGGGAAAAAAAAAATCAAGGTTTCTGTAGGGCTACCTTCCTTCCTAGAGGCTCTAGGGGGAGAATCCAGTTTCTTGCTTCCTCCAGCCTCAAGAACATTCCTGTATTTCTTGGCCCATGGGCCCTCTTTCATCTTCAAAGCCAGCGAGGTCTGGGTAACTCATTCCCACAGAGTATCACAAGACTGACTGTTCTGCTTCCCTTCACCACATTTAAAGACCCTCCTGATTACACTGGAAACACCTGGCTAATCCAAGCTACTCCCAATCTTGAAGTCAGCTGCTAAGCAACCTAAGTTCACATGCCCCCTTAATTCCCCATCACCACAGAATTTCACAAACTCACAGGTTCTAGGAATTAGGATGCAGACCTAGTCTGCCCACTATACCAGGTGAGGCTGAGGCCCCTACTCTGGGACCATACTTTGAGCGTGATTTTGGCTATGATGGAATTTAATAACACAAGATCCAGTAAGGACAGGGATGGAAGAGTGGATGAGGCCAAAAAATATGGAGAAGCAAGCTGCAGGGGGACACAAGACAAGAGAGATGGGGTCTGGGACTGTAGAAACACCAGCAATGAAGTCATCAGAGTGAGTCCCCCAGATGTCACACAGAGAGGAAAGAGAGTAACCCTAGGGGTGGTGATTAAGAAAGAAACTCTTCCCAGGTGAGACAGAAACCCTGTCCATTGAAATTGTTCTTTGCCAGTGAGTGCTGCTCTGTCGAGGGAAGTCACTGAATATTAACTAAAAACACCTAAATCTAAACGTATATTTCCTAAGAGACCGATCAGTTCAATATTCTTGGGGGTACATTAAGATTTCTGATAGTGGCAAGATACGTAAGCCAGTGCTAGTTTTTATTCTGAATTGGACGTTTTCCAATTCTAGAGAACCTGACTTTTGAGATATGTGTTGTTTTTAAATAAAGCCTACAGCTGATTTCACTTTAATTTCTTCTTTCTAATTTGGGAATGGAGAAGACTTAGAAGAAAGTATCTTTAACAAGTAGTTTTTATCAGGCATTATGATGGGTCCCCAGACTCACAAGCATGTTATATACAAGAGAAGTTGTCACAGATTTCATGATCATGAGTGGTTGTGTGTGTGTGTGTGTGTGTGTGTGCAAACACGTGCACATGGTATGGGGTAGGGAGCAGGACCGGAAGGATCTAGGAGGTATGGTTCATATTCTGTGTTCACCTTATTCTAAGTACTTACGTCAGCCAACTTAACTCTCTCACCTGAATTTGTTTTATGATTATTTTTGTTATTTTATTTTTTAAAAAAAAGATTTTATTTATTTATTTGACAGAGAAAGAGATCACAAGTAGGCAGAGAGGCAGGCAGAGAGAGAGGAGGAAGCAACCTCCCCAGCGAGCAGAGAGCCCGATGCGGGGGCTCAATCCCAGGACCCGAGATCATGACCTGAGCCGAAGGCAGAGGCTTAACCCACTGAGCCATACAGGTGCCCTTTTGTTATTTTAAAGCAACTGTTCATCTATCTTTAACACCAACTCTTTAAAATTTTTTTTTAAGATTTTATTTATTTATTAGTTAGAGAGAGAGAGCACAGGCAGACAGGTTGGCAGGCAGAGGGAGAAGCAGGCTTCCTGCTCAGCAAGGAGCCCGATGTGGGACTCGATCCCAGGATGCTGGGATCATGACCTGAGCCGAAGGCAGCCGCTTAACCAACTGAGCCACCCAGGCATCCCAACACCAACTCTTAGAGACATCTTTCTTTCAGAAGTGAGAGTAAGTGAGTTGAACTAAGCTACAAAATAACCTAAGACGGACCATGAACTAGAAACTGTGTGTTTCCTTAATGTGAAGATTCATCTGTGGCCTAAAATAGAAATTCATATCCTTCTCCTATTTCTCTCTTTAGGATAGACCTGCACTTGCCAAAAGCACAATGTCTTGATGACTCTGTTCCCAAAATGATAAGTCCAGCCAGCACTTCGCTTCCTATAAGATCCTATACTCTATTTTCCTGTAAACTCTACTGCAGGAAGTGGAATTCCACAAGACAGATGAGAGTAATTTCATGGACAGTGACAGAGAGTGGAAAAGCCAGTGAAGAAAAGAATAATCCACCACATCACTCTGAGTTCCCTCAAAGGCTGAAGAGTGGGAAGTGGACCACTTGTCTTCACAGATCAGACATTATAAGCAAAGACCATTATACTTCTGCCACCTGCATTCTCCAAGTTAACAAATACAAATATTCCATAACCATTCCCACAGCAGCTCCACAGTAAGCTTTCCCAGGAATTCTGTTTCCTTTGTCACCCACCCTTCTGCTTATGACAGTGAGAAACCTAAATGGTGTCTTTGGATCTAGAAAGACACAGGTGGTCCCTCAGCAGCTCTGAAATGGTGAGCAGACAGTAATGGGAACAGTTATCACTTGTGCAAGGTCTGCTGTGCGCTCCTTGCACTGAATCCTCATCACGGCCCTACAAAGCAGGGATTGATCCCTGTATTTTTAATCTGAGGAAGTTGACGTGCAGAAGAAATGAATCATTTGCTCGAGGTCACATGGTCAGGAAGTGGCAGATCATAGCCCCAAGCATAATTTGTCAGGCTCCAAAATCTGTGAACCACTCAAAGAGCTAAACTCCAAATAATAGGATGGCCTGCCACCGCCACATCAGTAAGATGAGAGGTAATAGCTATTACGGTGATGGGTTTCACCTGAATAGGCTAAATATTCTTGCCCTCTCCTCCTTGAAGCCAGTAATCACCAATGGCAGATTGGTGTGTGAAGCTAACTTTGCTGCTTATCATCATAATCTAGCAAGTGTCCTGTAAGCCTCATCCTAAATCTGAAAAGTTGAAAAGTCAAAGCAATTGCCAAATCACAAGAAATGAAAAGGACAAGGATAGGGAGGAGTCAAGATGGCGGAGAAGTAGCAGGCTGAGACGACATCAGGCAGCAGGAGATCAGCTAGATAGCCTATCAAACCATTCCGAACAAAAGGAGATCGAAGAGAAGAAGAGCAACAATTCTAGAAACAGAAAATCGACCACTTTCTAAAAGGTAGGACCAGCGGAGAAGTAAATCCAACGCGACAGGAAGAAAGACCACGGGGGGAGGGGCCGGCTCCCTGCAAGCGGCGGAACAACGGAGCACAAAATCAGGACTTTTTAAAGTCTGCTCCACGGAGGGACATCGCTCCAGAGGCTAAACCGGGGTGAAGACCTCGCGGGGACAGCGTGGACTCAGGTCCCGCGGGGTCACAGAAGGATCGGGGGTGTCTGAGTGTCTCAGAGCTCACAGGTATTAGAGCAGGGAAGCCGGCTGCAGAGACAGAGCCGAGGAGTGAGCACTCAACTCGGGGTTACCTTGAACCGTAATCCGTGACACAGGCCGGTGCTCTGTGCGAGGGGTCCCCACAAGATCCGGGAAGACTCCAACCCGGGAGAGCTCAGGGATCTGCAGGGTTCGGAGACTCCAGGTGGGGGTCTGTGCCAGAGACAGAGATGCTTGGTCACAGGCTGGGTGACCTCGGAGCGCAGCCAGAGGCCAGTGAGACTGGAGTGATTATGCGCGATTTTCTCCAAGCGCGGCTGGAGGCTGGGGAGACGGGAGTGATGAAGCGCTTTTCTCTGAAGGCGCACTGAAGACTGGGGCCCCGAGCTCTTGGCTCCTCCGAGCCAGAGATTGGGAGGCCGCCATTGTCATTCCCGTCCTCCGGAACTCTACAGAAAGCGTTCAGGGAACAAAAACTCCCGAAAGCAAACCCGAGCGGATTACTTAGCCCGGCCCCTGGTAAGGGCGGTGCAATTCGGCCTGGGGCAGAGACACTTGAGAATCACTACAACAGGCCCCTCCCCCAGAAGATCAACAAGAAATCCAGCCAAGACCAAGTTACCAAGGAGAACAGCGGAATTCCAGAGGAAGAGAAAGCAAAGCATAAAATTCATGGCTTTCTCCCCATGAATCTTTAGTCATGCAAAGTTAATTAATTTTTAAATTTTTTTTTCTCTTCTGCTAATTTTTTTTAAACTTTTACCCTTTCCTCTTTAAACATTTTTTAACTAGTTTATCTTAGTAACTTTCTTTTAAAAAAATCTTTTTTGAACCTTTATTATTATAGTCATATTTTATCCTTCGTTGTATCTAACTTTATTTTATGTATACACATAGGGTTATTTTTCTTCTAAAAAATTTGGGGTACAACATCTTCTAATAGATCAAAATACACCCTAAATCTAGCACCAGGCTTGACCTAGTCTCCAGCCCAAGCAAGTTCTTTCCACTTTCGTTTTTTTTATTCTCCCTACCAACTTACCTTATCAACTCCTTTGTTAGAAATTTAAAAAAAAATTTTTTAATTTTTTTCATCTTTATAGTCATATTTCATCCCTTCATTGTGTATACCCATATATATGTTTTTCATTCTTTAAAATTTTGGGAGGTAATTTCTTCTAAGAGACCAAAATACTCCCAAAATTAAGTGGGTGACCTGTTCTAGTCACCAGTCTAATATATATTTTTTTCTTTTTTATATTTTTTTCGTTATTTGTGTTCTCTTTTTTAAATTTTTTTTTCTCTTTTCTGAACTTCTTTTTAACCCCCTTTCTCCCTCCCCCCATGATTTGGGGTCTCTTCTGATTTGATTAAAGCATATTTTCCCGGGGTCTTTGCCACCCATTTAGTATTTCATTTGCTCCTTCATATATTCTTATCTGGACAAAATGACAAGGCGGAAAAACTCACCACAAAAAAAAGAACAGGAGGCAGTACCGAAGGCTAGGGACCTAATCAATACAGACATTGGTAATATGTCAGATCTAGAATTCAGGATGACGATTCTCAAGGTTCTAGCTGGGCTCGAAAAAGGCATGGAAGATATTAGAGAAACCCTGTCCAGAGAAATAAAAGCTCTTTCTGGAGAAATAAAAGAACTAAAATCTAATCAAGTTGAAATCAAAAAAGCTATTAATGAGGTGCAATCAAAAATGGAGGCTCTTACTGCTAGGATAAATGAGGCAGAAGAAAGAATTAGTGATGTAGAGGACCTCAGGAAATATAGCCTAAGGAATCAGACAACAAAAAGAAATTAAAGGCATCCAAATCGGCAAAGAAGAAGTCAAACTATCACTCTTTGCAGATGATATGATACTATATGTGGAAAACCCAAAAGGCTCCACTCCAAAACTTCTAGAGCTTGTACAGGAATTCAGTAAAGTGTCAGGATATAAAATCAATGCACAGAAATCAGTTGCATTTCTTTACACCAACAACAAGACAGAAGAAAGAGAAATTAAGGAGTCAATCCCATTTACAATTACACCCAAAACCATAAGATGCCTAGGAATAAACCTCACCAAAGAGGCAAAGAATCTATACTCAGAGAACTATAAAGTACTCATGAAAG
>ML110545.1:16752-55893 GCA_003697995.1 Taxidea taxus jeffersonii
AATCAGACAACAAAAAGAAATTAAAGGCATCCAAATCGGCAAAGAAGAAGTCAAACTATCACTCTTTGCAGATGATATGATACTATATGTGGAAAACCCAAAAGGCTCCACTCCAAAACTGCTAGAGCTTGTACAGGAATTCAGTAAAGTGTCAGGATATAAAATCAATGCACAGAAATCAGTTGCATTTCTTTACACCAACAACAAGACAGAAGAAAGAGAAATTAAGGAGTCAATCCCATTTACAATTACACCCAAAACCATAAGATACCTAGGAATAAACCTCACCAAAGAGGCAAAGAATCTATACTCAGAGAACTATAAAGTACTCATGAAAGCAATTGAGGAAGACACAAAGAAATGGAAAAATGTTCCATGCTCATCATGGATTGGAAGAATAAATATTGTGAAAATGTCTATGCTACCTAAAGCTGTCTACACATTTAAAGCAATGCCTATCAAAATCCCATCCAATTTTTTCAAAGAAATGGAACAAATAATCCTAAAATTCATATGGAACCAGAAAAGACCTCAAATAGACAAAGGAATATTGAAAAAGAAAGTCAAAGTTGGTGGCATCACAATTCCAGACTTCAAGCTCTACTACAAAGCTGTCATCATCAAGACAGTATGGTACTGGCACAAAAACAGACACATAGATCAATGGAACAGAATAGAGAGCCCAGAAATAGACCCTCAACTCTATGGTCAACTAATCTTCAACAAAGCAGGAAAGAACATCCAATGGAAAAAAGACAGCCTCTTCAACAAATGGTATTGGGAAAATTGGACAGCCACATGCAGAAAAATGAAATTGGACCATTTCCTTACACCACACATGAAAATAGACACAAAATGGATGGAGGACCTCAATGTGAGAAAGGAATCCATCAAAATCCTTGAGGAGAACACAGGCAGCAACCTCTTCGACCTCAGCTGCAGCAACTTCTTCCTAGAAACAATGCCAAAGGCAAGGGAAGCAAGGGAAAAAATGAACTATTGGGACTTCATCAAGATCTAAAGCTTTTGCACAGCAAAGGAAACAGTCAACAAAACCAAAAGACAACTGACAGAATGGGAGAAGATATTTGCAAATGACATATCAGATAAAGGGCTAGTATCCAAAAATCTATAAAGACCTTAGCAAACTCAACACACAAAGAAGAAATAATCCAATCAAGAAATGGGCAGAGGACATGAACAGACATTTCTGCAAAGAAGACATCCAGATGGCCAACAGACACATGAAAAAGTGCTCCACATCACTGGGCATCAGGGAAATACAAAGTCAGAATGGCTAAAATGAACAAGTCAGGAAATGACAGATGCTGGCGAGGATGTGGAGAAAGGGGAACACTCCTACACTGTTGGTGGGAATGCAAGCTGGTGCAACCACTCTGGAAAACAGCATGGAGGTTCCTCAAAAAATTGAAAATAGAGCTACCTTATGACCCAGCAATTGCACTACTGGGTATTTACCCTAAAGATACAAACGTAGTGATCCGAAGGGGAACGTGCACCCGAATGTTTATAGAGCAATGTCCACAATAGCCAAGTTATGGAAAGAACCTAGATGTCCATCAACAGATGAATGGACAAAGAAGGAGTGGTATATATATACAATGGAATACTATGCAGCCATCAAAAGAAATGAAATCTTGCCCATTTGCAACGACATGGATGGAACTAGAGGGTATTATGCTTAGCGAAATAAGTCAGTCGGAGAAAGACAACTATCATATGATCTCCCTGATATGAGGAAGTGGAGATACAACAGGGGTGGGGGTTAAGGGAGTAGGAAAAGAATAAATGAAACAAGATGGGATCAGGAGGGAGACAAACCAAAAGAGACTCTTAATGTCATAAAATAAACTGAGGGGGGTGGGAGGGAAAGGTTTTGGGAGAGGGTGGTGGGGTTACACTATATGTTTAAATAAAAATTTAAAAAAAAATTAAAAACACAGGGAAAAAAAAGGACAAGGATATCATGACCAAGTAATGCAACCTTTGAGACGCTAATAAATGCTTTGGATTCTCTGTCCTAACACTGCACATACACACAAAACTTTGCTACCATTTTAGGGGTTCATGGAACCCCTGAGGCCCATTTATAGACTTATAAGTCAAGACCCAAGTTTTCCTAAACTGGCTTTTCTGCCACTCCCAGGGAAGCCCCAGGGAGCAACCTTCACTCCTCCGTACAGTGAGATGATCACACTGATCCCTTCCCACTCTCAAGATCTAGGTGGGTGCCTCCTAATCAGTCAAGCAATATTTAAGGAAAAATGGATATAAGGAGGGACAAGCTCCTGTATACATCCTAAGAAACTATTTTGGAGATGTAAGCAAATGTGCATTTGTCAATAATATTTCCATTTTTGAATACAAGTTCTTTGTCATCACACCAAGCTTCATTTTTATTCACCAAATGCCTCTGATTTTCCTCACCTCCACAGAACCAAGGGTCACATGGGAGGAGTGGCAGGGGTTAGATGGTCACAGAACTCCCTTTGGTGAAATATGAGGGCTACTGCAGCCCGAACAGATGTTCATATCCTTGCTTAACCATGTATCACCAGGGAACAGCTGGAAGGGTTTCGAATTGCCAAATTTGATATAAAGAATTTAAGTTTGGAATAATGGTTAGAGATGACCAGCATGAACCTGCTTAACTCACTGCAGTAACGCAGGTGATGTTTATGCAGGAGATGCCCTCTCCTGAGCAGGGCTCAGGTCAGGAGGACAGAGAAGGTAGGCTTGAGCCAAGATGTAGAAACAGAAGCATCTCAAGATCCTTCCAGGGACCATAACTAAAATAATTTGAACTAGAGTTCCCAAGGAAGGAACAGTAATATTAAAGGAGAAATAAAACCAAGAGAAAGCATCGACTTTTTTTCGTAAGCCAGATACACTGTAGATGAAGCAAGATAGAGAAATATGTCTTCTGATCTTCAGGGATTTGTAACAAACAGAAATAACTCAATTAGAAAAGGGTAGCTTTCCAAGTGTTGTGTTGGTTTGGTGCACGATTTTGGTTGTCAAGGTTTCCCTCCTCCCCCCATGCAGTTCTGAGACTGACTAACCATTCTGAGTCTCTAGAGAAGAAAGTAAGTGTGTCAGCAATGCTTAGGCTCTTAGGCTCTTTCCAGGGACTATGCATAGAAACACAGACATGGACAAGGACTGCAGAATATTCAGTGGTATCCTTTGACCATGCAAGGACCATCTCCTGGCAGTAATGGGGACTGACGTTACCACCATGAGGAATCCTTTAACCAAAACCTGATAGAATCTCATGTTGCACGGCTCAGTTTGTAGCTACAAAACACTTGTGACTAATTATGTCTAAATTACAGTTAATTAAAATAAATTGTCATTTAAACCTTAGTTCCTTAGTTGTACTAGCCCTAGTTCAAGTTCTCAGCCACACAGTAGTGTCTACCATGTTAGATAACACAAATACAATAGATGGCCATCACCACAGAAAGTTCTATTGGACACTGCTGGCCAAGACAAAGCTTCTTTAATGTAAATTGGAATCTCATGAATATCTTATTAAAATGAAGCTTCTGAGAGTAGGTCTGGGAAGGGTCTGTGACTACAGGGTGATGTTCATGGTCCCAGTCCATGGACCACACTGAGAGGTTAGAGAAGACTCAAAGCAACTCTGTTAAATGCTACCCTTCGGCTAAATGGTAAATGTTCTTCCAACTCTAATATGGAGAGGAGAGCACTTTTTACGTCTAAGTTGCAGTTCCACAAAACAACATTAGACAACACATAACTTGTTAAATCCTTTTCCTTTGACTATCTACCTTAGCATCTTCTAGTTTTAAGAATTTCCAGCAAAAATTCACAGCAAAAATGTTCAGAGCACTGACTCTCTATCTTTGCTTCATTCCCACTATCTCCAATGGAGATTTCCTTTAAAAAACCTGGCCTGATATAATTGAAGCAGCTCTGTTTTCAGAAGATAAGAGCAGCAGTCCTTTTACATCTCAGACACAGTGGCAAGTCAAAGAGGACCAGTCAGGCATGTGGGCAGGGATTCAGTGTGGTTGCCTTAGTAAAATATATTTACAGTAACAGAAGGGGAAGAAAGAAGCTCTCCCAAGTAAAAAACAGAACACTGCATCACAATAGAAAAACAGTGCCACAAGTAATATCAAATAATATATTTGTAGCGCTGCCACTGTTTCCAAACAGAAATAACTCAGTTGGTTTTGTCTTCAAAAACAAGAAGAAAGTTTTACCCATGGTATGCATAACTCAACATTTCCACGTTAGTCGTCATAACTACCTACACAAAGTAGGTCTTATTATTTTCATTTTTACAGGTGTGAATACTAACTCTCAGAGGAATTAAGAAAGTGTCTGGGGCTCACCCCAGTTCTCTCTGGCTTTGCAACTGACACTCTAATCGTCCTGAGCTACTGTTCCAACCAGCACTGAAAAACAAGTTTATGAATAGATGAAAAGAGAGTGATTATACCATTTAAGCAAAATAACTCTTATAGACTGGCAACCTTCTCTAGCTACTCCTTACCCACAAGTTTTACTGCTGCCTCACCCAGCAGTCCATTAAAGGATTAATATGATCATTAAGAGATTTCTACTAGGGGTGCCTGAGTGGCTCAATGGGTTAAGCCTCTGCCTTTGGACGGGTCATGATCTCAGGGTCCTGGGATTGAGTCCCACATCAGGCTCTCTGCTCGGCGGGGAGCCTGCTTCCCCCTCTCTCTCTGCCTGCCTCTCTGCCTACTTGTGCTCTCTCTTTCTGTCAAATAAATTTTTTTTAAAATCTTTGAAAAAAAAAAGATTTCTACTAAAAGTGCTGAGGGGAAATAGAAATCATTGTGTTTGAGGTGTCTGGGTGGCTCAGTGGGTTAAAACCTCTGCCTTCAGCTCAGGTCATGATCTCAGGGTCCTAGGATGGAGCCCCGCATTGGGCTCTCTGCTCAGTGGCGAGCCTGCTTCCTCCTTTCTTCCTCTCTGCCTGCCTCTCTGCCTACTTGTGATTTCTGTGTATCAAATAAATAAATAAAAATCTTTAAAAAAAATAAAAAAAAGAAATCATTGTGTTCATTATTTGAGCTTGCTGGGTTTTAGACAATGCATAGAATTATATATCGAAATAGACATATACTCTAGTTTACACAATAACTGTCCATAGTAAATGCAAGAGTGAACTGTTAACAAGGTCCCCTTTATAAGAATTAGAAGCCTGGAATCCAACAAGTGGCCATGGGGAGAGGCCAGAGTCAGTAAGCAAAGGGTCCCAGGAGTAAGGCGGTCATCAGTCATCTGCCTAAATGCAACACCTTTGAGAATGAAAGAGAGCATTCAAGGACAACAAGAATAAGTGTGGACCATCCTGGGCACTCTATTCATGAGCCATGATGGGAGATTTGGACTTTTTCAAGAGGAGAGAGGGAGGGACACTTGGGTGGTTCAGTCAGTTAAGTGTCTGGCTTCAGGTCAGGTCATGAACCTGGGATTCAGGTCATGTCCTGGGATTGAGCCAAGCAGGGAGCTTGCTTCTCCCTCTCTCTGTGTTGCTCCCCCTGCTTATGCCCTCTTGACCTCTCTGTCAAATAAATAAAATCTTAAAAAAAAAAAAAGAAGGGAGACAGAACCACCAAGAGTGGCATAACTCAAATTTGCATTTCAGAAAGCCCATTCTGGCACCTTTGTGTAGAATGGCGCTAGAAGGAGAAGAGGCTGTTAAATCTGAGACACTTACTCCATAAGAGATGTGTACATTGTGCTCACAAGCATGAGTTGAACCATCCAAAGGAAATACAAAATCCAGGCTAATTTTAAACTCACTAATCTTGACCTAAATTGGACACAAAAAAGTTGAAGTCTTCCAATGCCAAAGCTAGCCACCCACTCCTCTGCTCCTCCTTTGGGAAGGTCTGTTGCATTACAGAAAGCAGAGCCAAACCTTCAGGCCACAGGACACCATCTGGAAATGCAAAGAGTCATTGGCCTCAATAGGGAAACAGCCACAAACAGCAAAATACAAATATCTGTCTGGATTATTGGAATCGTTAGTTTAACAGGTCTTTGTTAAGCATCTCCTGTATGCTGGGCACTGCAAATGTAAATAAAAATAAACAGAGCATAATTGCCACCCCCAAGAAACTTACAGACAAGGCAGTTATTATACTACAGTGTGAGAAGCATGGCAGAGATTAGCCCAGGTGCTGAGAGCACAAAGGAGGGGCAGTCACAACTCAGGAAGGAGCAGTTGATGCCTCAGCTGAGTTTTAGTGTCTTATGACTCAAAGTGTGGTTCCCAGACTTAGCAACATCCTGCAGCACCTGGGAGCTTGCTAGGAATGCAGATCCTCAGGCTCCACCCCAGACCAAGTAAATCTGACTCTGCATTTTTGCAAGATCCCCAAGATTATTTGGATGCCCATTCAAATCTGAGAAACACTGTCTTAAAGAATAAGGATGAGTTAGGCAGAGAGAGAGAGAGAATAGGAGGGGAGAGCTAAGACTCAGGAAAAAGCATAAGCAAAATGGTGGGAGGGAGATGGTCCCACATTCCCAAACTGTAGAGATCAACATGCCTAAGCACAGAAGAAATGAAGGCAAGAGATGGTGAAAGAAAGTGCTTCAGAGGAGGGATGAACCCAGACCAGGAAGAGCTTTATGACTCCACAATCCCAGCTAGGTCTTTGCCAAGAGGCCTAAGAGCCCCTGATTTGGGGAACATTTAAAACACTGGCCTGGTAGCAGTGTGGAAGAGGCAGGTTTAGGGACCACGGAGCAAATTATGCAACCTATCGACTGTACCTGCCACTAGGGACACCAAGGAGGTCAGGTGGCCCAGGGCCGGCTGAGGTTGGATGGAGCCAAGAGTCATCTGGCATAAGCTTGAGAACTTGGAGAGGAGAGCTTAGCTGGTTATGTGAGACCAAGAAAATTTCTTTCTAGAACTATTTGTTTTCCCCTAATTACATGGCTTTCCAGCTAGCTTTGTTCCAGAAAGAAGTAAAAGGAAAAGCACTCAAAGGGTTTTCACCACTGGATCTCAGTTCTGGGAATGGGGCTTGAGAAGGATTTCCCAAAGTCACATAGAAATGCCTTGGCTATGTGTTCAAAATTCCAATTCCCAGGCCTCAGTCACACACTAGGGAATCTGAATCCCGTGGGAGTGGCCTGAGAACTATGGGCTTGGAGTACCAAGATGATTCCACAAATCAGGAAGCCTGGGCCTCCTTGGGGGCAGGGTGTGGAGAACACGGGACTTCTACTACATAGGAGCAGCACCTTCCTCTCAGTCACAAAAACCCAGGAGCTTAGAGGGTGCTGAAGGAGCTATGTAGAGGGGCTGTTCAGGTAACACACTCGTTAGGCTTGTGTGATACCAATTTAGACCAGTATCACTCTTGAAGTGCTTCCTGTACATCTTGATGGTGGGCTTGTTTTTCTTCCCATATTTGATTCATTCAATACTCATCATTCAACACCTGTTTCACAGGAACCTATTAGGTTTAGGCAATAATCTTGATTTTTCTGCCAGATAAAATAAAAGTGTTGCTTGATGTTAGTATAAATTGACTCCTGAACTTTGGCGCATGTATATATACGGGGTGTGTGTGTGTGTGTGTGTGTGTAATATACTCATCCTACTCAGTGCCTTTATGGCTTTTAAAAAGATGAATCTAGGGGGGAAATGGGCAAAAAGCATGAATAGGTATTTTACAGAAAAGAATACTCATTAAGGCCAGCAAACATGTGAAAAGATGTTCAACTGATCAGTAATCAGAGAAATACTAATTTAAAAACAAGATACCAGGGGCGCCTGGGTGGCTCAGTGAGTTAAAGCCTCTGCCTTCGGCTCAGGTCATGATCTCAGGGTCCTGGGATCGAGCCCCGCATCGGGCTCTCTGCTCAGCAGGGAGTCTGCTTCCCTCTCTCTCTGCCTGCCTCTCTGCCTACTTGTGATCTCTTTCTCTGTCAAATAAATAAATAAAATCTTTAAAAAAAAAAAAAAAGACAAGATACCATTTCTTAGCATGTGAAAGGCAAACATTTTAAAGTTTGACATTTCCAAGGGTTGGTGGGATTCAGAGCAACCAGAAACTCTCCTACACTGATGGCAGGGCTATAAAGGAGCACAATCACTTCAGAAAATGATTTGGCAGGAGCACCTAGGCGGCTCAGTCGGTTAAGCGGCTTCCTTCAGCTCAGGTTATAATCCCAGGGTCCTGGGATCGAGCCCCACATTGGGCTCCCTACTCAGTGGAGAGCCTGCTTCTCCCTCTCCCTGCCACTCTGCCTATTTGTGCTCTCTTTCTATCTCTCTGTAAAATAAATAAGTGAAATCTTAAAAAAAAAAGAAAGAAAATGATTTGGAATTTACCTAGCAGAGGTGAAGGTAGGCATCCTGAGAAAGCCTAGAAAGAGTCTACTACATATGCACTAGGAAATATGTATAAGAATGTTTACAGTAGCATAGTTTGTAATAGAACAAAGCTGGAAACAATTCAAATATTCATCAACAAGAGAATGGAAAAGTTAAGTTCATATATAAATACAAACACAAATATCACATAAAAATAAATAAAAATCTTTAGTCCTCAGTTCATTTAGTGACTTACTACTGTTTCCATTACTTATTAGGACAAGTACGAGATGTTTTTCACATATTTCTAATTATTATAAAAACACTGTAAGGTATGAATATCTTACAGTTGGATAAAATAAAAGGACTCCTTTAGACTAACATCACACCACTGGGAAAAGCTATAGCTCAATTTGTTCCCCAAAGTCCAAAACCATATTTTTCTCTCACCATATTTTTTTTTTCACAAAAATCTCAACTACAACAGTATGTATTAAACCTATTGCCTTGATCTTGATATAAGCACAATAACAAATTAATCCCTGCAATGTTGCTCTTGATATGTGGCCCTATTCTTCATCAAAACTAAACACAAAAAAACAAAAACAAACAAACAAACAAAAAACCCAACTCATATGCCAGCAACTAATAATAGTATGGTCTCCCTGAAGGGGAAAATTAAAAAAATGAAACCTGATTGAAGTCATCTCTACTTAACCTAGGCTGCATTTATTTGTGTTTAATTATCTATAATTCAGGAGAATTAACATGAATGATACACACAAAATGTTCAGAGAAAAAGAAAAAAAACAGATAATACTTCTCTTTGGAGTAATTCATAATTGGCCATCAGCTTCCAGAGCTCCCTTCAAATCTGTAGCTCTCCTTCTGTGATGTCCCACCACTGCTCAGGGCTGAGGCACTCTGTCCCTAGAGAACTTCCTTTCAGGTTCCTTGACCCCATCTATGCCCCTGCTTTTCAACTCAGCCCCATCAACTATTTATCCCAACTCCAGCTTTCATCTTTAATATTTCCCACTCCCTTTGATTCTTCCCCTCTTGTGACAAACATGTTCCCCATGACATCCTTTGCTCTGATATGCACTCACCACTAAGCTCTCCCTCACTCCCTTTACTACCCATCTTCTTGACTGAGTCCAGCCTGGGCCACTATCCCACTTCCAGTCTCTAATTACTTTTCCCCAGTTCCTCACCTCTGGACAACCATATCTCTTCCTGGGCCCTCATGAGGCTTCAGTGACAACATGTGTATGATGCCTGTTACCAAGTGTGAGCTCATCAGTCCTCCACTTCTTAAAATTCTTTTCTCTCTTGGGTTCCACTGAGCTCCCAATTCTTTTCACTGGACTTTGGTCTTTGTCTCTTACCTCTGTCTGTCAGTAGCTTAGGGAACTCACCAATCCCCTAGATCCCTCTCTGCAGAGAAACAGATGATGCTCAAGCTCTATATCCAGACTTGATGTCTCATCTGTAGATCAACAGATCCCAAGCCAAACTCACCAACCCTGATCTTCCAGGACTCCACTACTTACCAGCTGCCTCTCCTGGACACCATTTGCCAGTTTCTTAGACTTGAGACTGCAACCACCATGAGCTGCTCTGTTTTCGCATCACCTACTAAATCCAGTCTTATTCTGTACAACCATAATGCTTTCACCTAGCTCTTCCTCATCACACTGAAGTTACTTTACCCCCTACTCTTGGGTAACAAGAGTTACAACTCAAGCTAGTTGAAATTCCAAGAATGTCTTGCCTAATTAATCTCCCTGCTCCTCTACCTCATCCCTCCTCCTTATCCTACAAACCAATGCAAAGAAATCTTCTTAAAGTACAGCCCTATTTCTACCACTATGCCCTCCCCCTGCAGCCCACTGCATCTGCCAAAGATCTCACTGACTAATGCTCAGAGTTAAAGAGTAATTAGCAGACTGACAGGGGCACACAATCAGTCTCTTCACGTATCTGTTCAAGTTGTTAAAATTACAAATTTATGACCACGATAAAAGAAAAACTCCTTTTACTTTCACAAACTTGCTTGATTAAAAAAAAAATTCTCTTTGCACACCAAGGAGTTAGGAAATATTTGCCTGTTATCGCCTTTAAACTTTAAAGTCAGCAGCAATCACACAAAACAACAACAACAGCAACAACACATCCAAATTGGTAAATAAGTATGACACCACTACTTGCAGATGATATGACAACATATACAGAAAACCCTAAAGATTTCACTTTAAAAAAACTATTAGGACCCATAAATGAATTCAGTAAAGTTGTGGACACAAATTAATACACAGAAATCCGTTGCATTTCTATACACTAATAATGAAGTCACAGAAAGAAATTAAGCAAACAATCCCAATTAAAACTGCACCAATTAATTAATTAATTACCTAGCAATAAACTTTACCAAGAAAGTGAAAGATCTGTACTCTGGAAACTGTAAAGCAGTGGTGAAAAATAATTGAAGATGACCCAAACAAATGAAAAGATACTCCATACTCATGGATTAGAATACCCAATATTGTTAAAATGTCCATACTACCCAAATCAATCTACAGATTCAATTCAACCCCTATCAAAATACCAGTAGGATTTTTTCACAGGACTAGAATAATACTAACATTTGTATAAGACCACAAAAGACCTCGAATAGCCAAAGCAATCTTGAAATAGAAGAACAAAACTGGAGGTACCACAATCCTAGATTTCAAGATATATACTACAAAGCTGTAGTAATCAAACAGTATGGTACTGGCATGAAAACAGAGGCATAGGTCAATAGAACAGAATAAAGAGCCCAGAAATATACCCAGATTTATATGGTCAATTAATCTTCGAAAAAAAACACAAGAATATACAATGGGGGAAAAGACAGTCTTTTTAATTAATGATGCTAGAAAACTGGACAGCCAAATACAAAAGAATGAGACTAGACCACTTTTTTATACCACACACTGAAATAAACTCAAATGGATTAAAGACCTAAATATGAGACCCGAAACCATAAAACTCCCAAAAGAAAACATAGGCAGTAATTTTCTTGACATTAGCCATTGCAACATTTTTCTAAATGTATCTCCTCAGACAAGAAAAACTACTATGACTTAAAAATAAAAAGCTTTTGCACAGCAAAGAAAACCATCAACAAAAGGAAAAGACAACCTATTGAATGGGAAAAGATTTTTCCAAATGATAGACCCAATGAGGGGTTAATACCCAAAATATAACACACACATACACACACACAGCAAACAATCTGATTAAATGAATAGACATTTTTCCAAAGAAGACATACAGATGTCCAACAGAAACATGAAAAGATGCTCAACATCTCTAATCATCATGGAAATGCAGATCAAAACCACAATGAGATATCACCTCACACCTATTACAATGGATGGAATCAAAAAGATAAGAAACAACAGGTGTTGGCAAGAATATGGAGAAATAGGAAGCCCTGTGCACTGCTGGTGGGAATGCAAACTGATGCAGCCACTGTAGAAAACAGTATGGAGGGTCCTCAAAAAGTTAAAAATAGGGGCGCCTGGGTGGCTCAGTAAGTTAAGCCTCTGCTTTCGGCTCAAGTCACGATCTCAGGGTCCTGGGATAGAGCCCCATGTCGGGCTCTCTGCTAGGCAGGGAGCCTGCTCCCCCCGCACCCAGCACCACCTGCCTCTCTCTGCCTATTTGTGATCTCTGTCTGTCAAATAAATAAACAAAATCTTTTTTTAAAAAAAGTTAAAAATAGAAGTACCTATGATCCAATAATCCCACTAGTAGGTATTTACCCAAAGAAAACAAAAACACTAATTCAAAAAGACATATGCACACCTATGTTTACAGCAGCAATATATATATACACATATATACATATATATGTGTATATATATATATATAAAGCAGAATATTACTTGCCATAAAAAAGAATGAGAACTTGCCATTTGCAACAACATGGATGGGCTGAGAGAGTACAATGTTAAGTGAAATAAGTCAGACCAAGAAAGACAAATATCATACGTTTTCACTTATAGGTGGAATCTAAAAAACAAAACAAAGAAACCAAAAAGTAGACCCATAAATATAGAGAACAAATTGGTGGCTGCCAGAGGGGAGATGGGTGGGGAGATATGTGAAATAGATAAAGTCAAGAGGTACAAATTTCCAGTAAAAAAATAAATAAGTTAGAGAGAAGAACAACACAGCAGAGGGAAAACAGTCAATAAAAAATAACATTGTATGGTGACAGAGTGATTATAGTGACTATACTTATCACAGTAAGCACTGAGTAATATACAGAATTGTTAAATCAATATGTTGTACACTTGAAACTCACATAACATTATATGTTAATTAGACTTCAATTGAAAAAATGTTTTAAATAATAATAAAGTTTAAAGTCAGAGCTAGCACGCCGGTGCCCCAGTATCCACATCTGTGATGTCTAAAAGTTCATACTCAAAAGTCAGAAGACATCTCCTAAAATCTGAAAAGCTGGCCTCCCTTGAAAACTCGCTTGATCAGGCAATGCTCACTTAGCACCAAGCTGATGACAAGAACGGCAATGAGCTGGGGGGAGAATCATACCTGGCGGCCCCATTGGCCAGGCTAGGCCCTCTACTCTAATTAGCTCATTGGCACCACTACCTAGGAATTTGAGCAATGTGGTTTTATTGTCATTTATATAAAATGCCATTGCAGCCCCTTGGTCCCACAAAGTATGCCCAGCAAGTTCATGAGCAGCATGTCCTTGTAGATGGGATCCATGGGCTCTTCATGAACCCATTTAAGAAGCACGTGTGCATTTGTCACTTGTTGGGACTGTCCAGAGCAGGGTGTTTCATGTCACCATCCACTTTAGATGTCCTACTTCCCTCACCCAACAAGAGTCCCAGCCATAAATGATTGTGACATTGGCATAATATATTTCTTGTTTTGCAAAGTGAAACTCACACCATGTGTGCTTCCAAATGTTTATTATTCCCCTGTGAATAGTTTATCTGAGTACATTTCCAGGATTATGAATTAGGATGACTTGTTCTGCTCTCCATCATCTTCGTTTTCTTAAAAATCCTAGGACAAACTCTTAAAATTAAATTCCAAAGCCTGAATTATCTTACATTGTTTTTAATCCTTTCCTTCCTCATTCTGTTCTTTCCTTCTCTTCTATTTTTAACTTTTCACTTTGTGTTTCACAGGTTATAATCTTGAACAGCTTTGTGGTTTAGGGATGTGTGTGTGTGTGTGTGTGTGTGCTTTTGTGTGTGTGTGTGTGTGTGTGTGTGTGTGTGTGTGTTTAACAGTGAGGTTAAACACTTGTCATCCCTGCTATTTCAGTTCCAAGGAGTAACACCTTTGGCTGAACGTGTAAAGGTATCAAAAGTGTTGCTTGCCTTGGCCTTCCTTTTTCTCTGATTCGTTGATTCTAAAGCCCATTTTTATTTCTGCCATCTCCCCGCTCCCTTATTATGTTGGCTTTCCCAGTTTTGTACCTGCGTTTCGCATCATTTCCCCAGGATCTCACCCCATGACCCGGCCTGAGTTCTAATCGGAAGTTTCCATCTGCCTTTCAGGAATGAGCTCTTATCAAAAAAAAATCACTGAGTCATAAACATGCCCGCTTGCCAGCTGCTAGCCCAGCACTGGGAAGGGAGAAGCCACTCGGTTAACGTGGGGCTCTGCTTGACTCAGAGGAACCCTGAGACTCTTCAGAGAGAGCCCGGGGCAGCTCTAGACACTGGCAATCCTCACTAGGCACCAAGCACCCCAGTTCCCTGCCCCGAAGGCAGTCCTGGGGCAGCGGGGTACACCCGGCAGGGTGGGACTCCAAACGCAGCATTTCACGCGTCTTCCCCAGGCTCCCACCCTCTGGACGCCTCGCCTCCTCCCGGGATGACGACGTTCAGAAGTCCTGCCACCTCCTCCCGAAATTGCTTCTACAGCTCTGGCCTCGCCGCTCGGCCGGGGGCACTATCGGCCTGCATCCTTCTGCTTCCCTGCGTCAAGGAATCCAGGAATCCACTCCCCGGAGAAGAGCAGAGCGCCCTGCAGAGCGCCCTGCCAGATGGCAAGCCGCCACCGCGCTTGCCCCGGCGCCCGGGAGAATGTGACTGTGCGTCCTGCGCGCGGCCGCCTCCCCACACAGCCGCGCCAGCCCACGCTCCCCAACAGCCCCCCCACATTCCAGGGTCTTCTGTAGGACTCAGGGTGAACACCACCGCCGCACTGCAGAAAATGCCACTCCCGGCTCCAGGCCCTCTGGAACTTTCCGGGAAGTCCAAGCCCACCATACTTTTAAAACAAACCCAAAACCTGCGGAAATATCTGGTGGTGAGTACAATATAAAAGGGGTATTAGTGGACATGCAATACAAGCGCAAGTGCAATATGAAAGCACTTGGAGTCATTTTCGTTCTTAAACTGTTCATTTAAAAAAAAAAACTAGGGAGAGTGAGAAGGCCAATGAGAGCTTGTTTGGTGTATTATATTAACAAAGGACAGGCGGAAGTGACCTTGAACCACATCATAAAGTTGTTTATTCAGCAATAACGGTGGAAGCCGGAGGCTGAGAGACCATAGGATAAGAAGAGGAATTAGGACTTCTCCCAGAACTATGCCTTCTTCCTTTCTTGTCTTCCTTACAGCAACACTCTTTAAAGGGCAGGAGTACAAAATGCACCATCTCGCTCAGCTCTGCAAATTCCCCTTTCCCACCTCCTCTGTAGACGGGCAGGGGACACAGTTTGAGGCTCCCGGACTGAAGGCCGATGGAACATTTTATAAACTTCTCTCCTCATGGCTTAAGCAATTTGTTTTCACAAGTATCAGATACCCCCCCACACACTAAAAAGGGAGCACCACTCCTGGTTTGGGTGTTCCATGCCTGGATTACTGGACTCTTGACCACCTGAGTCTCAGGCGGAGTTCAAGGTCACTTTTAGGATGTTGCACAACTGGTCTCCGAAGGCCAGAAAAAGGGGAATTTGACTTGTTGTCCCAGGCAGTGATGTTAGATACAAAGGGACTTCAGTTCCCATCCTGGCCCTGGCCCTGGCCCAGGGCCCTTCCTGGCTGTGTCACCTGAGACAAGCCACATGGCTCTCTGAGCCTCAGTTTTGTCAGCTGTGAATTGAGGCAAATGACCCCAGTTAAGTGAGATGGTGCATGTGAAGCACTTGGCACCCTACCTGTCACACAGCAGGGGTCTAATAAAATACAACTCAACCATCCTTGCATGTTTAACGGGCTGTGTGGCAGTGGGGGTTCTGGATCATTAAGTCTTTTTTTTTTTTAAGATTTTATTTATTTATTAGAGAGAGAGAGAGAGCGAGCACAGGCAGACCGAGAGGCAGGCAGAGGCAGAGGGAGAAGCTGGCTCCCTGCCGAGCAAGGAGCCCCATGCGGGACTCGATCCCAGGATGCCGGGATCATGACCTGAGCCAAAGGCAGCCGCTTAACCAACTGAGCCACCCAGGCGTCCCTCATTAAGTCATTTTAACAAGCATCTAAAAGCCAACTAGTTCATACCAAAGCAACACAAGCCATGTTTATGAACAATTCTCTCCCAATGTCTTAGACTTAAAGCTCAGGGACTCACATGGTTTCCAAGGTAGAACAAGGGGTGAGGGGGTAAAGTGTTGCACTAGGATCAGTAATTTATGACCTTTCCTTTAAAAAGGAAACTAGAATTAACATAAGATGCCAAACATCTGAGGGGCACCTGGGTGGCTCAGTCGGTTAAGTGTCTGCCTTTGGCTCAGGTTATGATCCCAGGGTCCTGGGTTCAAGCCTCACGTCCAGCTCCCTATTCAGCGGGGAGTCTTCACCCTCTCCTGCACATGTATGCTCTCTCACTCTCTCTCTTTCTCAAATTAATAAATAAAATCTTAAGGAAAAAAGATGCTAACATCTGAATCCCTTATGTAGTGTTCCTCATTCAGAGCTTCAGCTCTATAGAAATTAAAGTATCACACCAATGATTGTTTTTTTCTCTGTGTTGATGTGTTTATAGAATATGACCATATTATCACATACACTATATATTATAAACACATGTATGTAAGTGCACATACACACACGTGCACACAGAATGACAGAAAAGACTGGAATACACATGTGAGGTATAAATGTGCCTGGTTCTCAGGATGTGGCATGATCATTTCTTCTCAGTCAACATGTGCCCAGAGCCTACCGAACTCAAATATCCAGGCACATGCAGGGAATCCTTTTGTCCAGCCTAGTTTAGAAAAGAGAATTTTTTGAAATCAAGTATTCAAGTACAGAAAGTTGGTGCCTCTCAAAAGTGGATCTAAAGCCACTGCAACCCAGGAGGCCAGTGGGGAATGCTCATGGCTCCCGATCAAAAAGCTCTCCCTGAATGCCAGGCCTCACTGGTGAGTCACCCTGGATAACAAAACCCTTCCCTACACCACAAACACCCTCTGGAATTCTCTTAGGCATTTACTCCTTGGTATGAATGAGTTTAGTCAAGATGATTTCAATGAAACAATATTTCATTTGTTTTGTTTTTATTTGGGACAAGGGTTGGGGGGTCATGGCAGAAGTACTACACTATCCATTTCAGTGGTTCTCCAAATTATGAGAATTACCTGGCAGGTGGGGATTGTTTAAAATGGTGATTCCCTCACCCAACACCAGATTCCAATTTAGTAAACTGGAGGTCATAGCCAGGAATCTACACTTTTTTTTTTTTAAGATTTTATTTATTTATTTGACAGAGAGAGAGAGATCACAAGTAGGCATAGAGGGAGTCAGAGAGAAGGGGAAGCAGGCTCTCTGCTCAGAGCAGAGCAGAGAGCCTGATGCGGGGCTCGATCCCAGGACCCCAAGATCATGACCGGAGCCGAAGGCAGCGGCTTAATCCACTGAGCCACCCAGGTGCCCCGAATCTACACATTTTTAACATCCCCGTGCCCCAATGACCCTAGTATGGTCCTCAGACCACAGTATGGAAAAATTGGACCAGACTGTACCACATCCAAATCCCTAGAACCTAGAACCTGGCTTGAAATAAAAGTTACATCCCCACAAACTAATTATTAGGAAAAGCGCATCCTGTACATGCACATGTCTGGGGATTCCCAGAGCACCAATGTTTTCTTGGCAGCTCCACACCACACTAACTCCTTTGACTTATAGTCCCATTTCTGAGAGAGGGGTATTGAAGTCTCCAACCCTAATAGTGGGTTCATCTATTTCTCCTTGTGGCTATTTTTTTTAAACATTTTCTTTATTTTAGAGAGAGAAAGTGTTCACAAGCAGCGGGGAAGAACAGAGGGGAAGGGAGAGAGAACAGAGGGGAAGGAAATCGCCAGCAGACAACACACTGAGCACAGAGCCCATGTGGGGCTCGAATTTATGACCCTGAGATTATGACCTGAGCCAATATCAAGAGTCGCACTGGGATGCCTGGGTGGTTCAGTTGGTTAAGCGGCTGCCTTCGGCTCAGGTCATGATCCCAGCGTCCTGGGATCGAGTCCCACATCGGGCTCCTTGCTCGGCAGGGAGCCTGCTTCTCCCTCTGCCTCTGCCTGCCTCTCTGTCTGCCTGTGCTTGTGCACGCTCTCTCTCTCTCTCTAACAAATAAATAAATAAAATCTTAAAAAAAAAAAAAAAAAGAGTCGCACTTACTCTTGATACTTAACCGACTAAACACCCAGGCACCCCTCTCCTTGTGGTTTTATCAGTTTTGGTTCATGTAGTTTGATGCTCAAGTTGTTAGGTGCATACATGTTGAGGACTCTTAAATCTTAGAGCAAGTGACCTCTTTATCATGTAACGCCACTGTCTATCTCTATTTCCTTGCTCTGAAGTCAGCTCTGTCTGCAATTAATATAACTACTCCCACATTTTTTTTTTTACTAGTAGTTTGGGCATGGTCTATCCTTCTCCATTCATTTACTTTAAATCCAAATGTGTCTTTATATGTACCTTATGGACAATACAGAGTTAGGTCTTATTTTTTGACTCATGGCTCCTAGCCGTACTCTGACTCCAGCTTACCCTGCCCCTATTTCCAGAAATCCCTTTTCTAAGGTTGGATCCTGGACTCTGACTTTGCAGCATCTTCCACAAAATGTTCCTTCCAAAAGGAAGAAATGACCATGGAAATCCATTAAGACCATTTATTGTTCTATCACACTGGGGGTCAAATCATAGCTCCTAGAACATAATTAGATTAAGTAACTGACACATAAAACAGTCTGCACAGCAGGCATTACAAAGAACTCAAAGGGCTTCATGACATTTAGCTTTTCACTAAATAAGAATCTAGCGTGTCTGAATTAATCACACATCTTTCTCTGATGAAATCTAAATTAGTAAGATTTATTGTATGTGTGTCTATGTGTTGTGTGCCTGTGCATGCCTAAGAGATAAACTCATTAGCAAAAAAAACCTTGCTTCCAAAGGCAATAAAGAAATACTTTGAAAGTTTTCAATTCAAGGATTTAAAAAAAACATTGCTTATAAACTTGAAGATATGGGTGCCTGGGTGGCTCAGTCAGTTAAGCATCTGCCTTTGGCTCAGGTCAGGATCCTTGGGTCCTGGGATTGAGTCCTATTATCAGGCTCCCTGCTCAGTGGAGAGTCTGCTTCTCCCTCTTCTTCTACCCCTCCACCTGCTTGTGCATTCTCTCTCACTGTAATAAATAAAACATCAAAAAAATAATAAACTTAAAGGGCCGCCTGGGTGGCTCAGTGGGTTAAAGCCTCTGCCTTCGGCTCAGGTTATGGTCTCAGGGTCCTGGGATCGAGCCCTGCATCGGGCTCTCTGTTCAGTGGGGAGCCTGCTTCCTCCTCTCTCTCTGCCTGCTTCTCTGCCTGCTTGTGATCTCTGTCTGTCTTAAATAAATAAAATCTTGTGTCTGCCTTAAATAAATAACATCTTTTTAAAAAATAAAAATAAACCTAAAGATATAATAATCATTTCCTTTATTGAAGCCAGTTACTTCATAAGATTTGTTTAAAACTCTGTTCTGGACCTAGATAAAAATACAGTTTTTGTTTCTAAATCATACTTTCCCCAAAATAATTGTGCCATTTAAAGACATACATTTTTACTCTATGACTGAAGTTTTCCAATCTGGACCAAGAGAAGGAAAAAAAAAAAGAAAAGAAAAGAAAAAAAACAAGAGAGCTGGACAGGAAAAGAATATTGATCCAGATGGTTTTCCTAGGAGCCATTATCCTGAAATTAGTCACAATACACCACATTGGGAAAAAAGAGAAAACAGAGACAACATTCAGACCATAGATACCCATGACAAAGCTAACAAGTTATAATACATCTCAAACAAGAAATCAGAAGACTGTCCAGTGGTCCCATAAGTACAGTCCAGAAAAATGGTCTGAAATTTGGAATTAGGGCATGATGATGACGAGGTACCCTTTCCAGGTCTCATAGAACATTGTCTGCCACACCCTTAGGAGTATGTGATGCTTTACAAAAGATACCTTGGCTTGACTTAATATTTACCACTCCTTAAAAATATATATATATATTTACCACTCCTTGGAGGCCAGACTCTATAAAGTCAGATGTTAGTATGGAAAAGGAACAAACTGCAAACAATTTCTGACCCACTTTTTGTCCCAAGAGCCAAAGATTGTGATTTTGTCACCTTATATAACACTGTATATCTCACTCGTCTCATGTCTCAGCAGATCTTTTGGGATTTGGTTTACTTGACTTTCTACACCTAAGTCTCCATACTCTTCCTTGCATCAGCTTTGCCATCCTCTTAGTTGTTGCATTCATGAGGTAAATAAATCTGTGACACATGCTCAGTGTATGTTTTTAGAAGAGTCATAATGCTAATTTATTAAAAATTATACATCAAGACTTTCTTTACCGTTTGGTTCACCCATCTTCCTGTCCTGGAAAGAGATGCCTGCTCTATCCTTTCTCACTGAGTCTAAGCTTAAAAATTATCCCCCAAATCTGAGGCAGGCCTGGGAAGGCTCCATCTGGGTCATGCAGTGATCTCTGGTCTATCGCCACCAACTGAGGTCACAGTAACTCCTTCTTGAGTGAGAACCAAATGGCTCTTTGCACGGACCTCGCCATCCACTCCCCAGGCTAACGAAGGCTCAGCATTTAACCACGGTGCACAAGCCTGGGTCTTCCACAGAAACAAAACAGCATGCAAAGAAGAGAGACAAGACACACTTGCATCTTTTCCTTTTTGGTTCCAGGGCACTTAGCTCCTATCAAACTTACCATTTTGGAAGGAGATGCATGTCACTGGAAGGGACAGACCAAGGCTACGTGAATGAAGCAGGGGGTATCCTCAAGAGCACAAAAGGCAGTGTGGAACTAAAGGAAGCCAGAGGAGAAAGAAGGAGGGCATGTGAGGGCACGTGTGGGAAACACACTTTGTTTTAAAGAATCGGCCCCCACTCTCAGCCTTGCCTCCCACATGCTGGCTGTTCTGGTGCTATAAGTGGACTCCCATGGAGGCTGCAAGTGCCAGTGAAAGGCTAAAAATTTCTGCTAAATTACTATTAAGCATACCAGGAAAAGATCTAACTCAAGGGAACACCTTACTGGATTTTCCCCCCAAAAGAAAACATATCTTCCAAAGAAAGCCATGAAGTATGAGGTGGCTGAGTCCATAGAGCATTACCCCCAAAGGGACAAAAACCTAGGAATTCTATTTTGTGAACTACTGAAATAAACCCTTCCCAGCTATCTGGGGGAAATCATGACCGGTATTTACCGAAGAAGTCCTACAATTGGTTCTCAAACATGGGTGCTCAGGAGTTGTCACATAGTTTCCCTCTGTCCCATATGCCTGTCTCAGAAAAGAGTGGGTTTTCTCCACACAGAGCCTGAATTAGGCCAAACCAGCTCATCCAGAGCAAGATATAGAAACAGCCTTCCTCGCCCTGTGCCTAGCATGGGGCACACGGTTCAGAGGCCATCAGGAATTACTCCTGCCTCTAGGCTGTGCCTTGGTGTCACCTTCCTCCCCAATGAGGAACAGCTACAAAGGGCCACTGTCCCTAGGAAGAAAATGCTTCTGGATACAGGGAGGAGATGCCTGCAAACTCCACCCCAGGTGTGTGAGCTGCATCTCAGATGCATGTGAACTTCCTTTAAAAGGCATCTGAAGTAATTTATGGAGACTGACAATAAAAATATACATACATACATACATACATGGCATCTGTGAATGCGGACTGCTTCTTTCTAGCCCCTGGCCTGGATCACATCAAGGAGAGCACTTCACCTGCACTCTAATTCTGCAATCCAAATCATGCCCAGGGAAAGATTTTCACCAAATTGTCACTTAGATAAATCAAACACAAAGCTTCCCTTGTAGATGTAAACTAGATCACATTGGTACGATAGTCATGCAATCGTCCCTAAATCCCAGTGACCAAGGAGAGTATTTGTCCAGTTTCTGACTGCCCCCAAACACACCCATTTCTTCTCTAGTGACCCCAGGACTCTCCACATCCCTGCGCACATGATGTGGTGGACCAGCTCTCAGCTAGACCACTCTCACAGTGCCGTCAGCAATCATCACATCCAGCCTCCCAGGGCAATTTTCAATAATCACAGACCATAAAAAAAATGAATCACAGGAGGAGGATTAATTGGCAGCATTATTATCCAGGGGAAATGTCCAGTTGAGGAAAAGGTGAAAGGCAATATCACATGGAGGGAAGTGTATAAATTTTAGTATCAGACACGCAGGATCTCAATTCCAACCCTATATGCCCAGGGGCAATTCCCCCGACCTCTCTCTGATCCTGTTCTTATCTACCAAATGGAAATGGGCAACTGTGCCTTACAGAATTGTATATGATGATCTGTGTGAGGCACCTGACACAGGTCTGGTACCCAGGAGGTGTGGGGGTCATTGGGGCAGCCCCCATGCATCCTGATACTCCTTTCCTACATGGCAGAATTGTGCTTTTCAGCTCCCTTTGAAGTCGGTCTTGGCCACACATCCTCCATGAGTCAATGACACTTAAAAGAGCTGGTAAGGGATTCACTCCATTCATCAAACTCCCTTCCCACTACTGTGGTGGCCACAGACACATGCAAGATGAAATCTCCGTTGTTCTGGGTCACTATGTGACCACAGGGGCAGAAACCTGCTACAGACTCACATAGTACATTACAGCATGAACAGGAAATGTCATTTTAAGCCACTGCGATATGGGAGTGCTTCTGTTACTGCAACATGACCTAACACACCCTGACTAAGAGAATAAGTACTCAATGAATTCTAGTGGTTGTGATTCTGTTTTTATTATTTCAAAATGTCACCTTTGAAAGGGAGATGGGAATGCCTTAAAAAATCAAAGATTTAGACTGAACTGAATAGACTGATCCCAAGGCAGCTCACCAGGCAAGGACCCTGATACATGAGTTGTTTAGACTTAAAAAGAAAAAAAATAATAATAATAACGTCAGTTCCTGTAGCTGAACTGTGCTTCCATGAATTAAGGATTTAAAAGGTCACTTTGAGCAGAGTAGGATAAATACACAGAAGAATTTATGCCGATTAAAAGCTCTAGAGCACTGGGCCCCCAGCCAGAATAATCATAATCCAAGAACTGAAGTCAACAGCCCTGGAAAATAACTCCTTAAGTATTTCCAGCCTTTAAAACTCTTCAATGGACCAGAAAACATCTGCTTCCTAATCTAGTGGAAAAAAGCTTCATTGCTAAATAGTAGTAAGCTCCCCTAAATGTGAAATTCATTGCCATTTTCTAGGCAAAACAAACACATACATTAACCCTTCTCTGCAGATGCCACCAGCTAGAGATGCCCCCACAGAAGGGGAGATTTACACCCAAACCATGAACAAAATGCTTCGCTTGTCCTGAATTTGCCAGAAAAGGCCCATATGAACTCCTAAGCACTGGAACCCAATCCCTACAGATGTTTAATGTGGAAGAAATGAACTATGTGGGACTATTGACTAATAAATATAACCTTTATTCTTAGCCATTGACCTAGTGCAAGATAAAAAATGTGAGCCCCAAAGCCCCACAAACCGGGGTTCAAGTCCTGTCTTACCACTTACCAGCTGTGTGAGCTTAGGCATGTGACCCTCTCTGAGACTCAGTGGACTCACATTTAGAATTATAGTACTGGTGCTTCTCCTTTGTGAGGGCCTCCTCACAAGGCAGGCGTAAGTGTTTCACATGCATTACATTCTTTATACAATGACCATATGAAGGGTTTATATGGATCTCACTGATGAGAAAAATGAGACTCTAACCCAGCAGGAAGTAAAAACAGATGCAAATTTGGATCCAACTGGCCCCAAAGCCTGAGCTCTTATCCCTGAGATCCCCGACTCTGTAAGCCTACCTCTTAGAGTAACAGAAATCACAGCGTGTAACATAAATCCCAATGCTATCCTCTCCCAAGTCAACACTCAGCCAGTTTCCTTGCCCACCCCCCACCATCCATCCCATTTTATCCACTGGCAATTCTTTTTACCATCTTTTTTCCAAATAGTGTATCAGGAATATCCCTTTGGAACCTCAAATTTTCAGTAGTTGCTACTAATCTTCTCATTAATCTATGAAGACATGCTATCAACATAAAAATATATATGGCTTTAGATGTATATATGAAGAGATATAAATAAAGGGAAAAATGGAAGAAAACATTAATTGACATTAATTAACCTCTGAGCAGTGGAATCACAAATGACTTTTTATAACTCTAAGTTTTTTTTATATTGTGTCTAATGAGAGTGCATTTCTTTGGTAAGCAAGAAAAAAAATATTTTTCAAAGTCATGGAAGGAGATTACCAGACTCCTTTTAATTTTTTTCGACATTCGCATTTATTGTTTCCAAAATAAACATGGGTATTTCACTCACTAAAAATACATTTCTTTGTTTTTGCTTACTTTAAAAAAAAAAAAGTTCAAATGCTTCAATTAATGCAAAGGTAAAATAATCTAGTCTGCATTTAGAGCTGATTAGCCTGACGTTCCTTCCACATTGTGAACAGGCTGCGGTAACCGCAGTGGACCCGGGACACCAAGATTTACCAGTGGGAGGTGTGGAGACGCACTAGCATGACCATGGCTGGGGTCAGACCTCCACCAGAGGACCAGGATCTTCCAAGCTCCCCCTGACAAGCCAGTGAGCTTCCCCTGCCCTTGACCAAAGTGACCATCTTTATACATAAAATTAAGCTTAGGTCTGGTCTGGCCTCCATGTCACCAATACGATGACTGATGAGTCCCCCAGACATTCAGGGCTGCCAGACCGCCTTGGAACATTCAAGCCAAGAATAAGAAACAGCCTGTCCTCTTCAAATCATGCCAGGCACAATAGGAAGTATTATGGACTAGCTTTAGTATTTCCTTCAAAACTCATGCATCCTTTGGCTCTACGGATGTGAAGTCAGTCCTCAGTGTCCCAAACCAAGTCAATAGAGCCACAGAAAGCTGTATATTTGGGCTACATTGACCCAAAGTGGCAGGCTACCATTAACACCAGGAAGTTGTATGTCAAGAAACAAGTGGTAGAAACCTGCTTCCCATTTCACCATAAGCTGTTAAGGCCACCCTTGACTACGTGTCCTAATGTCTGAGCAGCCCCGGGGTGGAGTTAAGCCCTGAGAAATCTTTCCCTTCCAGAGCGACCAATGAATTTTTCTTTCATGGCTAGACTGCATTTCCTTTTTCAACTGCCTACCAGGAAGCTCACAGTCAAATGCACACCCCCCCACCCTCACAACGGTGTAAATCATACAGTCTACAAACTAGCATCCAGCTTCTTCCCTGATCTTGACATCCCATTATGTTTACATTTATGTTGATTCTCCCTTTGTATTCTTTCTTAAAGTTTTAATACTTTATCCTAGTACCCTTTGTTAGCCAACTCAAATCCCACACAAAAAAACATGCCATATAAATTAACCAGACACTGCTGGCCAGTATCAGCCACGTCAAAGGGGTGCCATCTGAAGGACATGTCCCAAAGAGTACCGGAAGTGGACTGTCCTCTCCCCATCAAAGTCTCATCCCCAATGTATGAGAGTTCGCACTTTGAAATCCATTCACTTAGCAAGACTACTTTCTTCTGTTCTTGGGAGAGAAAGCAAATCTGCTTGGAAAGGATGCCTCACTGTTTACCTTACCCCTGCAGAGAGGTTTCTGCTGACCCTGTCTAATCATACGTAGCTTCGCACAGGTGTGGATTGAGGAAAAGACAAAACGTAAGGAGAAGGATAATTGAGTTTGATGAAAGATTTAGGAAATGTTTGGAGATCAAGAACATTTACACAGTGGGGAAATTGCTTTTCTGGGACAAGCAAGCCGATGGGCTCTGGGGCTTTTTGATAACCAGAGACAGAGGGGGTGGGAAGGAGCTAGACTCCTTTTTTTTTTTTTTAGATTTTATTTATTTATTTGAGAGAGAATGAGAGCAAGCAAGCATGAGAGGGGAGGGTCAGAGGGAGAAGCAGACCCCTGCCAAGCAGGGAGCCTCATGTGGGACTCAGTCCCGGGATTCCAGGATCATGACTTGAGCCGAAGGTAGTCGCTCAACCAACTGAGCCACCCAGGCGCCCAGGAGCTAAGACTCTTTTACTTACTTTGTAATTTGGTACAAACGTCCAAACTCAAGTCTGCAGCCTATGGTGAGGGCCTTGGTGCTTGTAGTAAACAGCCCTCCAGAGCATTTCTGAGTTCACAAGGAGCACTTTACAGATATTATCACATTTCATCTTCAAAATGACTCTGGGGCCTTCCTTTAATCTCCTTATTAGTAAGTAGGAGAACTGTGGCTCAGAGAGGTTAGGAACCTGTCCAAGGGCACGCCGCTTACTCGGCCGCAGAGGGAGATGAGAACACGGATCCTTTCTACCTTCTGGCATGACATGGCTAGTGGAGCGCACAAGTGGGAACAGGCCCACGGGGAGCAGGACACTCCCAGGCAGGAGGTCTGATCCCACTGTGACTTCTGCAAAAGCCCGGCGCTCCACTCCGCACCATCTGACTTTAGGTAACCCTAAACACAGATTGCCCAGCAAAACAATAACCCACACTTGAAAATAAAAATCCCGGTCTACCATGGCCATCATCCACACCCAGAAAACACCTGCCAGTTAGGAGTAAGTCTTTTCTTGTCCTTCCCACCAATTGTTCTCCATTTGCCCCAAATACAGGGGAACATTTCTGGGGCATTTGAGGGGGAGGTGTTAAATTTACTGGATTCCAAATGTTCTCATTTATTTATAATCGAGAATATGTGAAAGAGAAGGAAAATGCAACCCTGAACAATGAATGACACCTTCCTGCCTCACACACCCCGGCACCTGCCAAGCCCTCCACATAGACGGCACACCATGGTTCAGATGAAATGAGAACAGGACAGCTGCCCCCTCTGCACTGTGGGCCCTGGGAGGAGGTCTCCGGGCCCTGAGGTCATGGTCATGGTCATGGTCTGTGGACTGAGGCTCATGCTCATGCCTAGCAAACACACAGACCAAGCAGACAGAGATCCAAACCCAAGGAGACCTGACAGGTGATCAGAACTTAGGACCCAGCCAGGCCAGATGAACACCATCCATAGTCTCAAGGTGCCGTAGTGGCAAGGGTAAGAGCCTGAGCCTCGGGAGGTCAGAGAGTCATCCCAAGGTCAGGCTCCAGAAAGGGCAAAGGGCACGCATCAGCAACGGAGGAGTCCAGAGGGCAGTGGAGGCCACCAGCAACACCAAAGTGCAGAGTAGGAGCTTCTAGACTAGAGATAGAAGTCAAATCTTAATGCCACTGCATTGTGGCTGTGTGACTCCAAACACCTTGTTCTCCCATGCCCAAGTTTCTTAATATAAGACCTGGAGACGAGAGAACTACTTCACAGGATTGCTGTGAGCATTAAGTGACATAATATTTACAAAAGTGCCAACACATAATCTAGTACTTAGTCGGTGCTCAATAAATGTTTCTCTTTCTCCTCAAGCTCTATTGGATGTAGCAAATTCTCAGGACCCAAGCTAAATGCCTTCAGGTGTCAGATTTGATTTTATCCTTGTTGGGGTTTTTTTTTAGTTTGAATACCTAAAAGTTGGTTATTGAGTGTGTGTGAGTTCAATTTCAATGCTACTTCCCCTACAGTCTAAACCCCTTCCTGATCTTCCCAGAGGAATTCCTAAATACCCTTCTCTGAGAAACATGGTATCACACACCTAAAAACCAGCGTCTGTATCTAATGAGGGCCATGCCCATCTCTGCCACAGTCTCCCCTACTCCCTGTTGTCTTTCCCCAGCCCAATTTGCACATTCATGCTCCCTTCCTGTCCGAGTAAGGCATCTGCCCTTAAGCCAAGAATCAGAGGAAGTGGCTGACAGAGGCCTATGAGAGGTGGAGAGCAAAGGCTCACATAGCCCACCCTCAAACCCTACCACAGTCATGATTCCACGATGACCACCCTCCCCGAGAGTAGCTATGTTTCCCGGCCGCAGAGCCAAGCCCAGCAGAGCACTGGGTCCTCAGGGGACACTGAGCAAATGGTAGCCCTGGTGAGGTCGGGAGGCAAAGAAGGGGCATCAGCAACTTTTTGGGAATGGCCACTAAGAGAGCAAGTCAGCATCAGCTGAGTCTCCAAAGGTGCATGAACCTCAGAATAGAAACAATCACCCAAGTAAATGAAGGCACATGAGCCACTCTCCGGTCTCCTCCGTAAGCCCACAGAGGGGGAAAAATGCTTGAAATTCAATTTGATTTCCAAGCTTCCACTCCCCTTGGCTAAGATGATCAGTCATCCAAAGCCTTTGAAGCACCTGGTCTGCACAGACTCCCCACGACTGGGACAGCAGTGGAGTGAGCAGGGACCAGCGGTTTCTTCTTGGGATCTCCTGGCAGTTCTGCTGGTCGGGGTGGAAGAGGTGAAGGGACATCACACCCAGATAGCAGATCCACCCTCTGGTAGAGATTTCTGGATCTCCTGCAGCCCGCGGTCTTGCTCGGTTTGCAGCAGTGATGGAGCCAAACCGGCCTTGAGGTCTTATGAAACATGACCGTGTTCGCCAGGGGAAGGTTTGCTGGGCTGCCGTGGGCAGCAGAGCTATCAGGGAGAAAAATACTGAAGGAATGTACTAGGGGTCTCATCACATGCTCTCAGGGGCCGGGGACCACATTCAAAATATTTAACACTAGGCACGGCGTAGAAGAGCTGCCAAATCAGAACCAAGGTCCCACCAGAGCCCACAGCCCCGTGTAGAAAGTGGTGTGCTTCACCACATCTCACCCTTTTGAAAACCCAGTGCAAATATTAAAAAAAAAAAAAAATTTTTAAACCCTAACACAAAACCTAGTGAATGGCTCCACAAACTTTCATCCCGCCTGCTGAGAGGCCTGGCCACAGCCTCGGGGAAGACAGAATGAGGCCGGCAACCAGCTGTACAATGTCTCCTACGAGACAAATATCTGGTCTGGCTCCCGGAACACATCAGTTTCCTGGTTGAACTCTGGGGTGATGGGGCTTATCGTTTTTCCATGAATGGCCACAGTTCCATCCAAAGCTTAATGCCATCAAACATCAAACATGGAGGGGGACCTCAGAAATCAAAGCCAGACACGGTGCGGTTCCCCACTGGCTGGTGACAGAACTGGGTCCAGAACATGGGCCTTGGTCTGGCACTCTAGGACTCTCCAGGCAACAAATTCTGCGCCTGGCTCATGTCCTTCTGCCCTCCCCGACCGTGCACTCTCCGTACCCTCAGCTTCATTCGAAATGAAAACCGGTACAGATGATCATGAAATGGTGGGCTTCACCTCAGAAGCTTCTAGAAGATTCAGGAATTGGGAACTGGACTAGGAGGGGTAGGGAGGGGGTAGTGGTGATACACTGAGACTAGAAACTCAATATATTCTTAACCTGATCACGTCAAGGCCCCACCCCTCCAGAGTATGGAAATACTCTCCCCTTGACCTGGGCTGTTGGCTTCAGATGGCACACCTGAGGCATTTCCAGCGTGCATTTCACACTGAGATTAAAAAAAAATTTTTTTTTAAAAGCGAAGCCATGATATGTTTATTCTTCCCAGTGAATACCCCTCTGAAAAGCTTAAGCTGAAATTTGAAGACATTCACAGAAGCACTCATGAAGAAAAATAACCAAGCCTGATGCAACCCAAATGACCATTTTTTTTAAAGCAAGGCAAGTAAATTACATGGCAAAGCCCGAAATGCCTGCCCCGTCTCCAGGTGTGCAGGGACACACATGCACACATGCGCTCTCTCTCTCTCACTCACACACACACACACACACACACACACACACACACACACACTTGTGCAGTTTCAGCTCCTCAGACCCAGTCGGCCAGCCACATGCCCACAACCTCCTTCCCAGATACACTGTGACAGCCACTAAGCTAATGAGATCCCAACTGTCACCCTCGGTTTTTACAACTGTTTCTCATGTTTTCCTCCCAAGACCATTGCCCACAAGGCAGTTAGAGGCAAAAGGCATATCATCCGCGTTCTTCCTCCTCCTCTTCCGAGGAACAGGGTCCCAGCAAGGCAGCCTAGGACAAAGACTCTCAGCTCCCTGGGAAGGGGGAGGGCTGGGACTCCAGGGACTTGGCAGGTCTCTGTGGCCACCAAGCTGGGAAACAATCGGCCACGGCTACTATCGCCCTGCCAAAACCGTCTGCCCATCATCCGGGGCAGGAGAAACAACATTAAGAATCTGCCTCTCCAGAAAGATATGATGCTGGAAATCAAGTGGCCAGAGCCAGCAAAGGAGACATCTGAAGAGGTACACTGGCGAGATCATTCAAAGTCAAAGCAGCTCAAAAAGACACTATTTCAGTGTCTGATCTTCGGCTCAGGTCATGATCTAGAGTCCTGGGATCGAGTCCCACATTGGGCTCCCTGCTCAGCAGGAGGTCTGCTTCTCCCTCTGACCCTCTCCCCTCTCATGCTCTCTCTCACTCTCTCTCTCTCTCAAATAGATAAATAAAATCTTTTAAAAAATAAAAATAATTTTTTTAAAAAAGACACTATTTCAAATTGGAGGATGGAGAGGGGCGATCTTCCCAATTGGATAAAACATAGGAAATGAGGCTCGAATGAATGCCCATTTAATCAGTACCTGAACGTGAAACATGGTATACAGATAAGCTCCAAGACAGAAGCAATCCATATCCTCAACCCAAGAGCACTGAGTACAGGTCCTCTGAGCAACAAGAAAAATTTTTTTGACAAAACAAAAACAAACAAACAAACAAACACATCTTATCCCTTCAGTGGGCTTTTTCATAAAGGATGGTTTCATAAAGGAGGGGAGCAGGCTGCTTCAAGTGATTAAGGGAGGTTGGAGATTAAGACAAGATTGTATTGTTCTTTGTGGGTTTCCATATTTCCAATAATATTCGTGTATTTATCAACAACTGTAGTTGCTGGCACACCTGGGTGGCTCAGTCGGTTAAGCTCCAGTCACGATCCCAGAGTCCTGGGATCGAGTCCCACATCGGTCTCCTTGCTCTGCAGGGAGGCTGCTTCTCCCCTGCCTGCCACTCCTCCTGCTTGTGCTCTCTGTCTCTCTCTCTCTCTCTGACAAATAAATACATAAAATCTTTAACAAAAACTGTAGCTGTTGGACTTATTTTTTTGATGGATAAGTGTGCTTTTCTTTCACTGAAGGACAGGTGACATACAATATTATGTAAGTTTCAGGCATACAACATAGTGATTCAACAATTATATACATTATAAAATGTGTATCATTTTTAACCTCTTTTAAGAGCAGTACTAAGAGATAGTCAACTGCCCCAACATGCATGCATGCACACATGCACACACACCCATGTGCACACACACATGCACACGGCATGCATGTAAATCCTGAGTATTCCCGTTGTGTCTCTATTCTAATAGGGAACGATTACCCACCCAGGTGACTGTCTTTGAGCAGGGTGACAGAGCTGCAGTGATACAGTGGATAGTGGTCCAGGCTGCTTCTTACAGGAAGTGGTCTGAAAATCCAGCTCAAGCCAGGCAAGAGGGTAAAGGGGAAGTTGGCAGGGGAAGACGAAAAGAGATAGCCATTACTCTCCGGCAAATGAGTCGTCCACAGGAGTGGCACTACAAAATTGCACTCAAATCAGATTTGGTCCCTTCCCTGCCCCTCCCTTTGACAGATAAAAATGCCTGTCAAGGTATCTATACATTATTAATAACTAGCTGAGGGATCCCGATGAATTCTTGGCAGAGTGTGAGTTTAAGAGGAAGAACTAATTCTATTTCCTAAGAAAGCCTCAAGTCCCCAGACTTCATTCCTCTTAACAAGATAGTAACAGGGAGACCGGAGCACAAAAGACCCTTGTCCCCCTTCTCTGGGCTCACAGAACATTCCAGCAGCTATACTGATGGGGGAACAAACAACTGTGGCTCTCCTCCCACAGGTCTCGTCTAGTTAACTAGAACTTTGACACGAGAGACTGCTCATATTTATATTATACATGATTTGGGACATGTCGAGAATCTGGAAAACAATCTATACTCAAAATTAGTTCGACAGGATGGGTGAAATAGGAGAAGGGGATTAAGGGCACACTTACCATCACAAGCCCTGAGTAACGTATAAAACTGCAGAATCCCTATATTGTACACCTGAAACTAAGAGAACACTGCATATTAACTCTACTGGAATTAAAATTTTAAAATTGAAAATTTTTAATTAAATTTTTTTTATTTCATATTCAGCTAGCATATATTCAGGAATTAAATCACTCATCTCCTTGTTAACCAATCTGAAATTCACTTAAACCATGCAACTATATTTTTTGAAGTTCCAGTCCATCATTCATGGATGAACATTTTTACATTCAAATGTAAAAACTGGAATGATAGATATCACTTTTTAGGGTTAGAGCTATTTGGATTTTTTCTGACCTGAGCTTAAATATACTTGTGAAAAAACGGTGATCCAGAGTTCCATTCATCTTAAATCTCAAATGTCAAATCTGAGTTCTCAAAATGAGGTTCAGCAAAACAGGTGTCACCCTTACTCAGAAAACTAATTTAACCCAAAACAATATATACATCTGCTCCATTCATTTATAATCTACTCTAGAGTAAGAATATTTCTAACTTGTATTATATACCCTCAAAAACATATTGACAGATTCTCAGAATCAGGGAAAAAAGTCTTATAGAAGTTCATGAATAAGGTCCAACTCTGCACTGTGCTGAGCACTTGAAATGTGGCCAAGAAGACTGAGGAGCTAAATTTTTAACTTTAATTAATTCTAATTTAAAAACTGATGCCCAATTCAGTTACTGAAAGATCTTTACGTATGTATGGAACAACTTGGCTATGTGAATCTACTTTTTCAACTGTACATTTCCAAACATCTAAATCCAGATCGAGTATTTCCAATGAAAATTTAGCATCCGACCAGAGATGCAAAATACACATAGGATTTCTGAGACTTAGTACAAAGAAAAAGAATATCAAACCTCATCAGCAATTTTTATTGAAATGAAAACACTTTTGTTGAATTAAACATAAATATATAATTAAAATTAATTATTTAGATTATAATTCTTCAGCTGTTTCTTTTTATTTTTTTAATGTGGCTACTAGAAAATTTTAAATATGTATGTGAATCACATTATATTTCGACAGCACTGTTCCAGCTAGCTCTAGACGGTGGGGTAATGGACAACAATAGCACATCATTCATTTATTATCTCCTGATATTAACACATACAGCTATTGTAAGACAGCCCTGTTTATTTTCCCACACTCATTTCATCCTATCCCTAAATATTAAACAAATATGTGAACCAAATGACTGCTGCCCAAAGAAGTAAAGGTTATTCCGCCACTGATAGTGGGCAGTAGTAAATGCCAGTCATTCTAGTCACTCCCATGCAATCTGGCTCCGGGGGCTGGACAAACACACAAGACAGACAGCATTGCTTCGGGGAACTGAAGAGTTACACCCACATTAGCCATCCTAACCATATCTATACAGTTGACCCTTGTACAACACAGGGGTTAGGAGCACTAACATCCTGCATAGCCAAAAATCTATGTATAACTTTTTTTTTAAGATTTTATTTATTTATTTGAGAGAGAGACAGGGAGAGAGCACAAGCTGGGATGTGGGGGTGGGTGGAAGGTAAGAGAGAAAAGAAGAAGCAGACTCCCCGCTGAGCCCCCAGCTACACGGGGCTCCATCCCAAGACCCTGGGATCACGACCTGACCCATGTATAAATTTTGACTCCCCAAAGACTTAACTACTAATAGCCTGCTGTTGAGCAAAAGTCTTGCTGATAACCTAAATGGTTAATCAACACATATTTTGTATGTTCTGTATAATGTATACTGTATTCTTACAATAAAGTAAGCTATAGAAAAGAAAATGTTAAGAAAATCATAAGGAAGAAAAAATACATTGCCAGTACTGTACTGTATTTATCAAAAAAAATCCACATATAAGTGGACCTGTGCCTCTTAAACCCATGCTTTTCAAGGGTCAACTCCATTTATAAAGAGGGTCACTGAACAGGACACATAAAGAAAACATCCAGTCTTACTGTGAAATATAAAAAAGGTATTTTTCAAGATACGTGCCCTGGAGTAGAGGGGGCAAATAAATTTCATTATGGACCTAATCACCTCTTTATATATCATCTTTACTTCCAGTTACTGAGAAAATTGCTAAGGTTGTTTTTTTTCCCACCCATCTGAAAGATTGCAGACATCATCAGTTGTGTCCACTTCTTTTCCTGGGGTCCTGTTACACGAGACGATGCACCAGAAAATGATACACCACCCATCAGACTCTGTATCAGCAGCTCAGAGAGTTTTTGTGCCTATTTATTCATTTTTACAAATATCGTGCAAAGGGGGTGAGCCTGGGTGGCTTGGTCAGTTAAACATCCGACTCTTGATTTTGGCTCAGGTCATGATCTCAGGGTCATGAGATGGAACCCCACGATGGGCTCTGTGCTCAGCGGGTAGTCTGCTTCTCTCTCTCTCCCTCAGCCCCTCTCCCAACTCGTGCTCCTTCTCTAAAATAAATAAATAAATCTTAACAAAAAATAAACCGTTTGTGGGGCACACCCTCTGCTAGGCTGTACTCACATCATTCAACAGAGAACAAGGATAATAAAGGTCATCAATTCCCCCACTGCTTCTGCATCTTCTTATAATTTCATTTAACTCTGACCATGATATCCCAGCAGTAAATTAGAAGCCCATATTAACTTTTTAAATTATTCTGCAATGTCTATGTCTGCAAGAAGACATAGAGGAAAATGTGATGAACAACTGGGCCCCCATCCCTCCTGAGTTCCATCCCCATTTTTCCTCACTACTGACCCCACTGAATCAGTGTTTACTCTGTCTGTGCATTTCTTTATATTTTCAGACACATGTATGTGTCCCTAAGCAACATGCGGTTTGAGATGTTTTTAAGTTGCATATACCTAAATGTGTTTTAAACAGATGTTTTTTAAAAACTTCCATAAAGTTGAGACAAGCAACTATCTCTGACTACACCAGAAACCTCAGCAATTTACCAAATTTGCAGATAGAAAAATAAGTTTTTCTTTTGACTCACCACCCAAAGCACATATAAATGAATATAAATTGAAATATTGCATATGGTTATTTATGCACATATACATAGCACACAGAGCTCATAGTAAGAATAACAGGAGTTCATCGTATTCCATAATCATTAAAAACTCTGGGCAAATTAGAAATTGCTTACATATGTGTTTTCCCATAAAATAGATTGAAGTTGGGATTTTGGTACAAAATATACAAAAGAGTTTACAGCGAAAAGAAGGCTTCCTCCAGCCTTTGCCCCCAGCCCCTCTGAAAGCCATCCTAGAGGCAACCAGAATCATTTCTTACGTATACGACCAGAGATATGATACATACAGACAAGCAATCAAGTATATGTTCTTCTCGTTTTAACACAAATAGTACCACTTTGTTGTTTTCAGTTAATGAAATACCTTGGGAGATTTTTTCATATTGGTGCATATGGAGTAATATCCATTGACTAGATGGGCCATGATCGATTTTGCCTCTCGACCATTGACTGTGAGGTAGTTTCAAATCCTTTGAAATAAACAGTGCTACTCGGAATACCCCCGGATATGTGCAATTTCACAATGGGCAAAAATATCCACAACACAAAATTCTAGAAATGGATTATTTAGTCAGACTGGGTATTGTCCACATACACACATATATGTGTATGTGTGTGATTAAACATACACACATATATCATATTTTGATGGATATTACAAAAGTAGCCTCCATAGAGGTCACACAATTTAACTCCCACCAGATGTGGATAAGAACATCTTTTCTCCCTGCCCCCTTGTCGACATAAAGTATTATGCATCCTGTTTATCAAGCTAAGGGATAAAAGGTATCTTCTTGAAATAGTATTTTATGAATGTTTTAAATACTTCAAAAAGTCTCAATTGTTAAAATCATAAGTACAACATAAAACAAATAAGCTAAGGGACAGAAGAAGCCTAATGAATGATACACTGAGTTTGTTAAGAAGAAGGTCTATAAAATTCAAGGTGGGGCACTGCTCTATAAAGGAATATATTACCTTCACATGAACAATAAAAACAAATATCTAATGAGAAAACAGCTCAACATCTTAAACCAATTCAGAGTGTTGACACATGTATACACTTTATAACAACTCAGGATGCTTTCATACAGAAAGAACCACCCAGCCCCTGCCTAAAGTTCAATGACTCAGAAATATAGTGGTATACTATACGTGAGAATCTGCTTTATGCTATATGACTTCCTGTACTTGACTAGTGAAAAGGACGGATGAAGGACAGGGGTGCCTGGATGGCTCAGTCAGTTGAACATCTGACTTTAGCTCAGGTCATGATCTCAGGGTTGTGGGATCAAGCCTCACGTCGGGCTCCATGTTCAGGAGGGAGTTTGCTTGAAGATTCTCTCTCCCCGTCTTGCCTTGCCCCTCCCCCTGCCCTGCACACACTCTCTCTCTCTAACACATAGGTGAATCTTAAAAGCAAAAAAAAAAAGTAGGAGCACCTGGGTGGCTCAGTGGGTTAAGCCTCTGCCTTCCGCTCAAGTCGCAATCCCGGGGTCCTGGGATCGAGCCCCACATTGGGCTCTCTGCTCGTCAGGGAGCCTGCTTCCCTTCCTCTCTCTCTGCCTGTCTCTCTGCCTACTTGTGTTCTCTGTCTGTGAAATAAATAAATATTTTTTTTAAGCAGATGAAGGACAAATCAAGGGTAAAAGAAAGTGATTCTTTTGCCAAGAATGTCCCACCCTGTAGATCAACAATGGATCTGGAGTTAGGTCACCTGGGTTCTGAACCCGGGCTGGGCTATTGGCTCATTGCATGAGCTTCATCAAGTCACCTGATCCCTGCAGATCAACTCCTTGTCTATTAAAATCTCCTTGAGATTCCCCAGTCGAAAGATGCTCAAGTGATTATGTCCAGAGGTCTTCACTTACCTTCATCCTAACATACAGTTATTAGATCCATGGCTACAACTTAGGGGTGGTAAAAAAATCACTGAAACCAAAGAACAGAGATTTCTACGTGTATTAAGCCAGAGTATTGTAACCTAGGACCCATCAGGGGTCAACAGGCAGGTGTATCTGTTCCATCACATTGCAAGAATGAGAGAGATGAGCAAAACTGGAATCAATAAGCTCAACGAGTATTAAAATCAACAGGACATGGAACTCACACAGCTCAAGACCCTGACAATGGGCTGATGGGTCCTGAGGATTCCCCACGGAGAATTTCCCCACAGAGGATTTCCATGGAGAGCTGTGCCATGGAAATGAAAAGCTGGATTTCCATGGAGAGCTGTGCCATGGAAATGAGAGCTGTGCTCTCCATGGAAATGAAAAGCAGGAGGATTAATAATATATAATAATATAAGAAGACCATATACTATAAGAAGACCATAATTAATGAACCCAGAAACCCAGAAAAAATGGAAACATCAGCAGGAAATAACCACAATAAAAATTCAGTCATGACCTTAAGGCACCAGGCTAAGTGAAATCAGAGAGACAGATAAAGACAAATACGGTACGATCTCAATTACATGAGGAATCTCAAAACATCAAACTCGTAGAAACAGAGAGTAAAACAGTGGTTTCCAGGAGCTGAGGAGTAAGGAAAATGGGGTGATGTTGGTCAAAAAGGTGCAAAAGGCGGGGGAGGAGTCAAGATGGCAGAGAAGTAGGAGGCTGAGACGACATCAGCCAGCAGGAGATCAGCTAGATAGCCTATCAAACCATTCCGAACACCTACAAATCCAAAGGAGATCGAAGAGAAGAAAAACAACAATTCTAGGAACAGAAAATCGACCACTTTCTGAAAGGTAGGACCAGCGGAGAAGTGAATCCAACGCGACGGGAAGATAGACCCCAGGGGGAGGGGCCGGCGCCCAGCAAGCGGCGGAGCACAAAATCAGAACTTTTAAAAGTCTGCTCCAGGGAGGGACATCACTCCAGAGGCTAAACTGGGGTGAAGACCTCACGGGGACAACGTGGACTCAGGTCCCACGGGGTCACAGAAGGATCGGGGGTGTTTGAGTGTCGCAGAGCTCACAGGTATTAGAGCGGGGAAGTCGGCTGCAGAGACAGAGCCGAGGTTTCCTGGAGCCGTAGTCTGTGACATGGGCTGGTGCTCTGTGCGAGGGGTTCCCACAAGATCCGGGGAGACTCCGACCCGGGAGAGCTCAGGGATCTACGGGGTTCGGAGACTCCAGGTGGGACTCTGCCAGAGACAGAGGTGCTTGGTCACAGGCTGGGTGAGCTCGGAGCTCCCAGAAGCCAGTGAAATGGGACTGATGACGCACGATTTTCTCCAAGCGCGGCCGGAGGCTGGGGAGACGGGAGTGATTAAACTGAAGGCGCACTGAAGACTGGGGCCCCGAGCTCTCGGCTCCTCTGAACCGGAGATTGGGAGGCCGCCATTGTCATTCCCGTCCTCCAGAACTCTACGGAAAGCGTTCAGGGAACAAAAGCTCCCGAAAGCGAACCTGAGAGGATTACTTAGCCCGGCCCCTGGTAAGGGCGGTGCAACTCCGCCTGGGGCAGAGACACCTGAGAATCACTACAACAGGCCCCTCCCCCAGAAGATCAAAGAAATCCAGCCAAGACCAAGTTCACGTAACAAGGAGAACAGCGGATTCTTATCTGGACAAAATGACAAGGCAGAAAAACTCACCACAAAAAAAAGAGGAGACAGGACCGAAGGCTAGGGACCTAATCAATACAGACATTGGTAATATGTCAGATCTGGAATTCAGGATGACGATTCTCAAGGTTCTAGCCGGGCTCAAAAAAGGCATGGAAGATATTAGAGAAACCCTGTCAGGAGAAATAAAAACCCTTTCTGGAGAAATAAAAGAAATAAAGTCTAATCAAGTTGAAATAAAAAAAGCTATTAATGAGGTGCAATCAAAAATGGAGGCTCTTACTGCTAGGATAAATGAGGCAGAAGACAGAATTAGTGATATAGAAGACCAAATGACAGAGAATAAAGAGGCTGACCAAAAGAGAGACAAACAACTACTGGACCACGAGGAGAGAATTCGAGAGATAAGTGATGCCATAAGACGAAACAACATTAGAATAATTGGGATTCCAGAAGAAGAAGAAAGAGAAATAGGAGCAGAAGGTATACTGGAGAGGATTATTGTAGAGAATTTCCCTAATATAGCAAGGGGAACAAGCATCAAAATCCAGGA